>JARYHS010012186.1:21325-223587 GCA_031002005.1 Vandiemenella viatica
ATGTTAAAACATTGTGTAAGTTAACAACGTTAAATACATTTAGCCCAGTACTTTACAACCTCATGTGCATTCTGTGTTGCTCAAAACATATCATCTTTGTTGCAGGATGATGGGCACATAGGGCACTCGAACATATGTTTCATAGTTTGTCCTCATCACATTCACACTTAATACTGGTAACATCAGTATAATGCCATTTCACTAGATTTTCCTTGGACCCTGCCCACTCCTCTTCGCAGTCTATATAATGACCGACACATGTTCCAGTTCTCTGCGTGACCAGGTGGCAAGCGCTCTGCAACTGCCATTGATCCTGAAATGTTAGCGACGTTCATTTTCCACAACTGTACTCTTGCCTTTTCAGGGACTCAATTAGTTCCCATAATGTTCTCAAGAAGCTTTTCCTCGATTTGAGTTTATTGGTGCAGTGGATGGGCCCTTTCCTAGTCTACTTTTGTCCTCGCCTTGTTCGCAACCATTTCTCTCCAGACACTGGGTGGTGAAATCCCCGAAAGCTGGTAAAGCCTGTCAACTGGGTTAGGCTTTAGGCAGCCTGTCACTAGCTTAAAGGTGTTATTGAGGGCTACTTCCACCTGTTAGGTGTGAAATGATGAGTACCACATTAGGCATGCATATTCTGCAACAGAGTAACAAAGGGTCATTGCTGATGTTCGTATAGTATGTGGTTGTCTGCCTCACTGTGATCCATCTAGTTTGTGCAGTAAATTGTTTCCTGTAGATATCTTCATTTTGCAATTCGAACAGTGCTTCTTATATGTGAGGGTTCTGTCAAGTGTCACTCCCAAATACAGTATTTTGGGGAGTTACATGTCTGCAGTTCAATACCTGACCACATTACTTTCAACTTACGCTGAGCTTTCCTTTTTTTTTTAAGTGAAAGGCACACACTATAGTTTTTGAAGGGTTGGGTCATAAGTGATTTTCCCTATAATACAGACAAATGATAAAATTTTACAAGTAATGGCTGTACCAACATTACTACATGGGCGTGATCATGGACATTGACTAAACAACAAATAAAATTTCTGAGATATGTGGCTGGGTATACTTTACTAGATAAGAAAAGAAGTGAAGAAATAAGAAAAGAATTGAAAATTTTAAGTCTGAATGAGGAAATAATTAGATATTGAAAGAAATTGTTGGAGCATGTAATGCATATGGTTGATTCGAGATCACAAAAGGTGCTGCTGTATTATAAGCCAAAACAGGATGAATAACCTAGGAAGAAGTGGAGACAAAAAAAAAAAAAAGTGTAAAGGTGGAGGAAATCTTCAATGGCTTCATCTTAAAGAAGAAGAAGATAATGATTGGAGGACGAATTATTAAGGTGTAAGAAGTAAAGAGATAATGTAAGAAAAAAGTGTATTTGGTCTATTGCTATTCATTCTTATAATGAACAATGCTTTATGTAGATAACATATGGCTGTAGTATAGGATTAAAGCAGGAAATAATTGTTAAAATATATGGGGAGATCTGGATGATATATGTAGTTTAAGTGGGTGAACACTAAATAAAGATAAATGCAATAAAACAATGAGCTTATAATGTAGATAGAGAATTAAAGGTTTTCTATGATATTAAGGCAAAGCAGGAAATGAATGAGAAAGACATACTTGTATATACCATGCCATAATATCTGATAATAACTCAATTTCAGAGAACACATTGGTTGGATGGTAAGGAGAGGTTTTAAAGTATCAGTTTTACTGAACAGAGTGCTCATAGATGCACAAGGGAAGAGAGGAAACTGGAATATGAAACCTGCTAGCATATGGTGAGGTAGTATGGAACCCATATTTTGATTATCAAATGCAATGACTGGAGGGTTGCAAGAGACTGGAGCTTGATTTTTCTCAGGAAATTATCAGAAAACACATTCAATAACTGATATGATAAAGGAGTTGTATTGAGCATCATTACAGGATGCAAGTGAAGAGGGTGCTAACAGTGATTAATACAGTTAGGAACTGGAATAAATTCCAGAGGGTAATGATGAACAATTTAACTGAATTCCTTAACCCTTTGACTGCTGACGGCAGATCGTCTACTTGCCGCGCTGAGGCCTGCTACCTGCACTAAGTGATTATTCATGGGGACAGAGCGGCCCGCGCTGCCCCACCCGCTCAGTGCTAAATTTTCCTGGCGAAGCACTGTGACCTCTCACGGCTGATACACAATAAATGCTCTCACTACATAGTTTCTCTGCAAATAAATTACTGCAGAATCAAACTGAATCATTAACCCTATTTTTCGTCACTAATAATTATATCTTGCTAGTAGTTTTACTCGATTTTTGCAGCTTATGTCGAAAGCTTGTGATTCTTAAATTTACCTCAATTGTTTACTGTTCTTTCTTACATACCCGTTTATAACAACTGCAATTTTCTATAGGTTCCTTACTATATTAGAGTGTTATTGTTGAAATTTAAAGAGCGTAGATTCCAAGAAGATGTTAAAAATATTTTACTTCCACACTTACATACTATTAGATTCTTCGGTGGTTTAATTTATATATATTGATTAATTAAAAAGTCCACCAGAAGGTTATGTTGAAGATTTGTTTATTGTTTTCAAAACGAAGTCAGCGATATTCACAAGCATAGATACAATACAGATATGCACTTCTGAGCCGTTGCAAATAAAATCTCTGTGAACTAACTGGATGAATCTCTCTGTAAAACTGAATACTGAATGAAGTCAACTAACTGCTCTGTCCAGCCAATCTGTTTATATAGTCTCTATCAAAATTACGAGAATTCTTCAAAGGCACCCGCCCGATATTTCTCGATCATTAACAATCACTCAAACAATCAAACATATTATAAACAATCGGAATTAATACAAAATTACTTAACAACATTACAAAATGATCAGAAATGGTAATTAGAGATACTTAAATACAAAATTATTTGCAGAAATCATCTCAAACTGTAGAAAATTGTCCTGTAGACATTTTAACTTGCATTAATACATGGAAATACAAACATTTAAGAAATTCTCTTTCACCATTCGGTTCTTAAACATATTAAATGGACTTTAAATAATTTTCTTTCATAAAACAAAGTCTATATACACTGATTTACAAGAAATTACAAAACAAACATACCAGATCATATTCAAGCAAACTTTAGCTCACTACAAATACTTCATACAGTACAATACTATTCAAAATTCAGATGTGAGGGCTGTTACAATACCGCATTCAGATCACAACTGTAAAGTTAGAGATATTCGAACTCATACAGAGAGTTAAAGGCATCCGATTTTTCCTCGTGCTATTCTCAAAAATAAAAAGACACCTGAAAATAATAATTGTACAATCAGCCTTCCCCACACACCGAAAATTGTCTTGTGGAATATGTTTATAGATGTAGATTCCCAAAATATCTCGATGTTAACTGAATGTTTGCTGCACTTTGTAATTACCCGATTATACGGAATTTTGTTTCTTTGATTAAATTTGTTCCACGTAAGTACTCAACAAATTTTTCAACATTTCAAAGCTGTGAAGTGTCTGTCCATTAAATACGTGAGGTGAAATAGGGGGGGGGGGGGGGGGTCTGGAGAATGCTCACAAAACCTCACCAGAGTAACAAAAAGCGGTATCTCGACATAAGTTCACAAAAATTGGAGTATTTAGAAGAACATCTCTGGTCCAATATTCGTTAATTTTCAATTTATTACACATGAGGCATCAGAAGACAAATAGCTATGAAACAATACATTTCATCATATCCAGTATCTTTCCACTTTGATATTCGAGAATGCGCTGATTCTAGAGTATTCTCCATAAAGGATATATAAAACTGATTCTTTTCATTAGCTATATGTTTCATCAGTTCTTCTGTAAAAAATAACATGAGAAACTGACTGAATACTTGGCACAATCCCTATTTGACACACATGTGCCGGTACTGTATCATCAAATACATGACTAACTGGACGAAATTCATTCCATTCAGATTTATCGCCAAGACGTAATTTCTTCATAGGCCTTTCACTATCACTTTCTGATTCTTCAGATTCAGAACAACTAACATCTCTTGTTGAAACATGAGACTGCCCTGTCACCCCTGCTGACGAGTATGGTTTAGGACTACAGCTTTCCGATTCTGTGGAAAAGCTATCACTTCCATCAAAATCAAGTAGTTCATCCTCAGTGTTGCTCCTCGTAAGAATTTCCTTAATTTCTTCCTCAATGCACCCATGGCGTCTTGCCATTTTCTTTATAAAATACAGGACACAAAGAACACTGATGTAATTTCCGTTGAACAGTGAACTGTAGAGCGAAGCCTAGGCTCCCAAAAGACAAACAGTCGGACGACAAACTACAGACCAGAACTGCGAAACGCTATTGAGAAATAGGGTGTGAAGTCCGCTGTACGACTCAGGTGGTGGTGTGTATATATTCGTCATCAGCACTCAGGTAGCGGCAGACGGGTGCAACATAACACATCAACAGCGCTCAGGGGAAAACCGGCAGCTGCAACTAAACTCTGTAAGACCCAAAGCTGACACCGGGGTTATAGTATCACCCTGGTGACTTAACTAAAAGTTCACGTGGATGGAAAGTTCTGTGGAATTTTCACAAAATAATTTGGATTTGACCATGTAGCCTACTAGAAACTCAACTTAAATGCTTGAAGGTCGCCACTAGATCTGTTTCTAAACCACAAATCTTGAAAAGGTTCTTCTACTAAATTATAACATTTCACTTTCAGAAAATTTAAAGTTTTATTTTCAAAATCACATTTACTAAAATTTGCATTAAACAGTTGAGTAGGCAAATCGAACACTCGTTTCCAAAATATTGCAGCTTGTGGAAAGAAATTACCAACCAGAACCCCTTTTCAGAATTTCAAAGTTCTAACAGACATTATTCTCGCAGGATATCACACCAAAGTACCAACATGGCTGACTCGTTAGCGCCAAATTTTAACCGTCTACCCACCACTCCGACACGAACTGACGCAGATTTACTCACATAGCGCTCCAGAGGTAAAGACAAAGCATGATGGTGGCAGGGTCTTATATAGCGTTTAACAAAACCAGTGATGTAAGCAGCTGTATCACATCTTTTCGCTTCCGCGAGATCAAAAGTGTGTGTAATTTATTTGACAATCCAGATTATTAAAAGTGTTTAAACTTTGACAAGGTCTATACTTATCTACTAGAAGTCCAACGGTAGTTTAGTGGGAAATTTAGAGTGATTAGTTTTATAGTTTTATTTAATTTCCGCGTGGTGAGACAAATCTCTGAAGTAGGGGATTAACCCAACCATTTGAATTTATTCGGTTTTTCTCTGAATTTGATGGACCTGCAAGTTATCTGAATAAAATTAGTGTCAAAATATTCTACAAAAATTTACAAGTTCAATTGTGTAACTTACATAAAAATCGGTGACCGGATAATGAAATTACAGCTTAGACAAGCTTTGGTAAATTAACGGTTCAGAAGTGATATGGTTTTATGTTAATAACTTTGTAGGTATTGTTTATCTCAAAAAGGAAAAATTACCATAATTTTTTCTGAATTAAATAATGTATTTTGAAAGTTGTTTTATCTCTGGGGCTAACTTCTATTGGGTGTAATAAATTCCTAAGTCGAGCACATGGTTTTATGACGAAATAATCTTTAGAATCTTTATAAAATCTGTTCTACTGCATGAAATGTTCTGAAAATAAAATATGTTATACTAGATTTTTAGCTCTTTCAGGAAATCTACTTTTTAGTTCGAAAGCTTACTAGGATTCTGTGAAAAAAATTGTTAAAAGTGACGTGCATTCAACAAAGTGTTTAGAAATTTATTTAAGTTATTTACACACCCAGAAACTACAGAATTTTAGTGAATTTATCTTTCTTTTGAATTATTGTTCCTTTGAAATTACTTTATTTTGTTCAAAAGTGTTCAGAAATAGTGAAATGTTTACGTACCAAAAATCTCTTGTTTGGAAGTTGGATTATTATGGATTACCCCTCTTCAGGTTAATAAAAGGTTTCTATACTCTTATAAAAAGTTGTTTTAGTGTTTTTATTAAATGTTGAGTGGCTTTATTGCTTTTAAAATGGTTTAGAAATGATCAAATGCTCGTATAGCAGAAGTCCATTGTTTACAAGTTGAACTATTATTGATTATTCTATTTCAGATTAATAGTGTTTCTCTACTGTTATACAAAGTTTATTTAGTGCTTCTATTAAATACTGAAAGTTTTTACTGCGTTTAAAACGGTTTAGAAATAGTGAAATTATCATATGGCAGAAATTTATTGTTTGAAAACTGATTTAATGGGGAATTATCCTATTCCCTTTCAAAATAACGTTCTCTTACTATTATAGAAAGTTTCTATAGGTCTTTTATTGACTATTGTAAGTCTTTACTGCTTCGAAAGAGGTTTATTTTGTCAGTTAGGTTATGGTATCAGCTTGCTACATAAACCATCCCTCTCCTAACCTATGTATGCAACGAAAACTATCTGTTGACTAAGAATTTACTTCCTCCCTTATACCTAAGCTAAAGAGCTAGAATTTACTAAAATTCTAAGGTGCTTACAACTCGTCATCAGCACACGGGGGCAGCAGGCGGCATGACGAGTAAACTCGTCAACAGCAGTCAAAGAGTTAAATTATTTTAACATAAATTCAATAAACTTGACAGTACATGGTAAAGGATAATGTACTGAAAGTATTTAATATGATAAATTGGGAAAGTCAAAAGTAGTGTAGCATGGAAATTACAAGTGTGGATCTATATCAACTGAACTAAATACAGTGGCTAGTCTAATTTACTTCCTTGCTTCAAAAAATAGTAGTTTTGTATAAATCTATCTATAGAGATCTGCATTTTTTTCTTTTGTAAATATGAATTGCACTTCTTGGTATGTAGAAACATTAATAACATTATTCTTGGAATTGATTTTAGTCTAAGAAAAAGTAGAAACTGTAATGGAGCTGTAATATTTTTGCAATACAATACTACACAATAATTTTAATGGAACAACAAATAATATACCGGTATCAAAGGAATGATTTCAATATGGTATATTTTAAGTTTGTAAACTGTCTAAAATATCAAACATTTCAGCATAGTAGTGTACACCAGTGATTTTTTAAACCACATTTATATGCTCCATTACTTTTCTCCTTTAAAGCAAACTGTGTCAGACAGATGATTTTTTTAATTATTTTATTAATTATTTTTATTTTTTGGGCATTTTTCTGTTATAGGTCATTCTTGTAAACTTAATAAATGATAGGGTGAAATATTTACAATTATCACCAGTAAACACCAACAATAAAAAACTAATTTGTGTTCTATGTATCACAGAAGAATTTCAGCATCAATGATGCTAACAAGAAATTTTGAACTGAGATCATTGATTAGAATTGAATTACAGCAGTAATAGTCATTGTGTTATGAGTCATTGCTGGAATATGAATGTGCTAGATAACCCATTCGAAAATTTCGTGAATACAATGAATAACAAGGTTATGGTGTTTGTAATGGGATGAATGAGGAACTTCCTAATTTGTTTCAGTTGTTTATTTCCTTAGTGTAATTGGTTAGAAACAAAAGGTAACACCAGTGAAGTAATTTATCTCTGCTACTGTTATCTCTCATGTGTGTGACATCACAGTTATTACATTTGCAATTTAAGTGTGAAATTCCGAGAAATTCCTTTCTTAAAGAATGATTTGACCATGGCAGAGACCTTAATCTTTAAAATGATTCCTTATTTTTTCTATATCAGTTAGGAATCAAAGGATATAAATGACTCATGACACAGAAGTGCATTTTAGAAATATTGATACTTTCGCCCTTTGTGACATAACAAAAATAATTTTAAAAAAATAACACGATATTTTTCCCCTTGAATGTGGATGAAAATTTATAATATTTATTCTTAGAGAATAGTAAGAAAGTGTAGGTTGCTATGGAGAAATATCAATCAAGAGATTGTAGCTAATGGCATAGAATCATAGATTGGTTACTTGGAATTATCATTGTTGAAATAAACTTTGCATCTTCAGAAATTACCCAGTTTCAGTGTAGTTCCTAGAGGATTACAATAATATACAATAAGCTAAAACTATTTGAAACAAAAGGGCTGAATTATTTAATAGTTATAATCAGTTCACAAATCATCAGTTATTAGTCGAACCAAATCAAAACAGGTATGGGACACCTTTAAGGGTCTAATTGCGAAAAAATCCATTCTTAAAATATGATTTGACCAAAGCAGATTTTCCAAGATAATTCCTTATTTCTTGATAATGGAAATAAGGGTCATATTCTGAAAAAATACTTTTTTAAAATATATGATATGATCACAGCGGAGTCATTAATCTTTAAAATTAAACCTCATTTATTTATATCGGTTACATATCAAGGGAGATAAATGGCTCGTCACTCAAAAATGTGTAGTAGAAATATTAATACTTTGGCCCTTAAAGGGTCAAATTCTGACAAATTCCTGTCTTAATATATGATGTCACTGAAGCAGAGATCTTATTCTTTAAGATGGTACTTCATTTAACGATTTCAGTTAGTTATCCCGGGAAATAAATGACTCGCGACACAAAAAAACAGCATTTTAAAAATACTGACATTTTTGCCTTTTAAGGGTCTAATACCGAAAAATTCCTTTCTTAAATTATGATACAACCAAATTGGAAACCATAAGCTTTAAAACGACACCTGATTCATAGCTTTCAGTTAAGTATGAAGTGAGATAATGGCTTGTGACAAAAAACACCTTATAGAAATAATACATATGATATTGGAGTATTATGAATAGATACTGGATTGAGTTTCTTACTTGTATTTGTTTTTGTTTAGAGTCTTGAGGAACAATTGGCACAATTGACAGCAGATTTTGAGAAAGCTACAGCTGAGAAACTCAGGTGCCAACAAGAGGCTGATGCCACCACACGCACAATTGAACTAGCAAATCGCTTGGTGGGAGGGCTAGCTTCTGAGAATGTGCGGTGGGCTGAGTCAGTAGCCAAGTAAGTGCCTTAACATTTATTACATCATATCTGTAAACAAGTTATATTTGCTGCAATCTAGGTAGGTACTTGTTATTTGTAGTCATAAAGTTATGACATCTGTACTAGAAGTTTACTTTGGAATTTCAAATGTTGCATGGTTTTAAAATAATTTCCCCTAATGCCAGTAAAGTTAACCAAATTTTGTTAATCTCTTTGAATGCAAAGGGATTTTCATTAAATATTTTACAATCCAATTTCATAATTATGATTAAGATCATTATGATACTAATGAAAAATTGATTTTATTGATAAGGGAGCGTGCACAAACTATGTGGCTTGGTCCAGGAGAGGGGGGGAGGGGTTGGCTGGAAGTTTAGGCTGGGCTACGTTGGGGGAGGGGGGTTCCAAGCCAGGCCACGTAGCTTTCCTTTCATTACATTTGTCACAGTTAAAATGAGGAACAGAACTCACAACAGCTTGTGAATATTTAATTCTCTCAGTCAATTATCTCCGTATGTAATTTACAATAGTCTGACAAGAGAAAACGGTTCAAAATGTCTTCTGCAAACAAAAAGGAAAAAACTTACGTGCTATGTGGGAGGGAGGGGGAGGGTTCACAGGGTGCCAAAATGGAGCTACGTTGTTTATGCATGCTCCCTAAACAGCAGACTTAATTACAAGATTTGTTTAAAAATGATGATATGAATGGTTAACTAGAAATTTAATTTTTTCCTCTTGTAAAGCTGACTATAAAAGCTTCCTTAGAATTCTGTTATAAAGTGTTAAAGGGTAACTTCTAATATTGTGTGGCACACTTTTTGCCTGGTGGTACTGTAACCTGATATGACATTGACTCAACAATGCATCATTCAGTCCAGTTGTCCATATTAACGAAAGTGTTAAGAGCACAGGATGTTGTAACTACACCAACTGACCTTCCAATCATGTCTGAGATATGTTTGATTGGATTCTAGTCTAGTGATAAAGGTGGCCTAATCTTTTGCTGGAATGTCCTAGAATGTTCTACAAACTAAATATGAATGATTTTGCCCTTGTGACACTCACATTGTGTTCCTGGAAAAGTCTGTCATTGTTTGGGAACATTTGTCAGGCCGCAAGGCGGCACGGGGATTATGCAACACTTTCACCTGAACTGTGAACAATTAAGTTCATGACCATGTGTAGCCTTCTGGTACCTATAATATTAAATAGATCGGTTGCCATGCATTCGTATTAAACCCCAAATGCGAAGGTTAATTGAAATTAAGTTACTTGACACAGTTTCAAAGTAACAAGATACTTATATTCTTGCAAAAGTTCACTCGTACATTGTTGTTACCAGATACATGAATAAAGCACGAACAACAGTTTCTTTCAAGATTACAGGTTAAGCTCATTACTGCAAGAAGAAAAAAAGTCACAAAGTCCCCCTAACATTAGTGAGTATTACGGCATATTGGAATTTGCCTAAACCGCTACCATATGGAACAATTTGCTCCTCTAACTAGCGCTGAGTTGCGCAATCGCTTCCCGGCTTAAGAATGAGACCAGAGTGAGACAATCTGAGCTTGCAGCAAGATCTTTTATAGACTTCTCAGAGCCTATGACGTCAGCAACTTTTTCTTTAATTAATATCTCCAAAAGTACAATCACTCGTTTCAAAACGTGAACAAACCGGAATATCTCTAAAAATAAACGTTTCCCGATATACTAAATACATTTTAAAATGATTCAAATGATGAGTTTTAACTGTGAAAGTGAATACAGGGAAATTTGATCAAGTTGATAATTACTGTCCTGCATAAGCAACTTTACAATCGATCTATAGAATATTTTACTACTGGGGGTAGCTAGTGGGAGTGCTTTTTGTGAACAAAAGGGTACCTAACACATTGAAGCCATGAATGCCTTTATATGGTCTCAAATTTGCTGAACATAACCATTTCCACTCAGTGGTCAGTTTGACTAGAGGTCCCAGTCCTAGCCAGGACAGAGTCATCACCAACTTCTACAGTGACTTCAACACTAATACTACAGACGTCACTGGACTCCTTCATTAAGAAGAATCGTTTGGCCAATTCTTTTTCCTTAGTGGGTGGAAACATAAGAAATAACATACTAATGGCACAGTCTTGACACTTTTAACAATGTAGATTGAGGAATGTTAAATAATTTACGAAATTGAATGTTCCATACATTTGGCGCCGACTATTATTCTGCATCTAAAGTATATTAATACATGTCATGCTGCCATAAACATGTCATAAAACCTTTTAGATGACTTATGAGACTACATATGAAAGCCCTGATGCTACCATACTATCGCACAACTTTTAACACTTCAGTTTTTAATAATGTCATGAAGGACTCGGAAAATATGGAAAAGTGGAATCATAATTTTATATACTTGTATATAAAAAAATAGACGTGTGTTTACCTATATTTCACTTTTCAGGCACCACTACATGCCACAGATCACTGTTCTTTGTGTGTGGAAGTAGCACGTATTGCCTGTCATGTACAACCTTGGCCGAATGTCGATAGCTGTGGTGATGTTGGAGATATGATGGTTAAAATTGGTCGATGCATGGCATTTTCTTGTTTTGCCCCAAAGACATGAGTCTCCTTATATGTCACTCTGCTGTCACAACTACATAGCATAGACCAATAGTGTTTGTGTGTGGTAGTGGTATCGTGTTTCCTATCGCGTACTATGGTGGTTAGATTTCGGTAGCAATGAGGGTGTAAGTGATATGGTGGTTGAAAGTGGTCGACCTGCGGCACTTTAGTATTTCTACCAAAAACGTATGTGTCATCGTGTATCACTTTTCAGCCAAAACTGTCTAGCGCAGATCACTGGTGTTTGTGTGCGTTGTAGCACAGAGTCACCTATCAATAACAACGTTGGCCGAATTTCGGTAACTGTGTGAGTGTTGGAGATATAGTGGTTGAAAGTGGCCGATCTAGGATATTTTCCCATTTTGGCCA
Organism: Vandiemenella viatica; assembly: GCA_031002005.1. Taxonomy (NCBI): domain Eukaryota; kingdom Metazoa; phylum Arthropoda; class Insecta; order Orthoptera; family Morabidae; genus Vandiemenella; species Vandiemenella viatica. The sequence goes on from JARYHS010012186.1 coordinate 33,324, forward strand.
AAAACATGTGTCTCCACATGTAACTCTGCTGCCACAACTACATAACATAGACCATTGGTGTTTGTGTGTGGTAGTGGTATCGTGTCTCCTATTGTGCACTATGGTGATTAGATGTCGGTAGCTGTCAATCCAAATTCTTTACAAACATGAACGAAGTAGTGGGTACCAGCTAGTAGGGGATTAAAATCACAGAGGGATTATGTGCATGTAGGCCCAGCAATGTACTGATTGGTATTATTCGTCAGGTCAATGTTGTGCCATGCTCAGTCAGCCTCCAAACAAAGTGGTAATGAGCAAGGAAGTACTGGTATGCCTTGTTTGACATCAAATGCCTTTGAAGATATCTGTAGGGAAGTAAGTAGATTTTATTTGGTTTCTGATTATTTGTTCTGGTCTGCTAATGCATTTGATAGGTATTCAAATAACTGCTTAGTACAGTAACTACCTACTGGTTTAAACTTATCATTGTCATAGTTAAGTTTTATTTAAGCTGTGATTATTTGCTGCCGGTAATTAGTGAACTTCATCTGTGATCTTTGAGGACAATGTGTGAGAGCATGTGGGCACAAGTGATGTTTGCTGCCTTGAATCAGAGTTTAGCTTCTCTTCCTTCTGGTGGTTCGCTCTATGGTTTGAATTCTGTGACAAGCGGCCACCAGATTTCAACAGAAATAACTGTTTGCAGGATCACTGAGAAAATTGATTGTGAGCCTATATCTCAGAGTTGTGTTGAGAGGCTGAATCAGATGCTATGACGTTTCTGTAATAATCATAGTTGCAAATTCCTTATCTTCGTATTGAGTCGTATAGGGATTCCTGTAATATATCAGGTGAGCACTACACACGTGAATTGAGATACAGGTGGAAGGAGCACTGGGAGGTTTTGTATCCTGAGGGAGGAAGACACAGAATTTGAAATCCAACTATGGGTAACACAAAAAATGTACACCACTGTATGTTAGGCGCAGGGCAAGAGAATAGGACCATTTACATGTACACACCAAACTGCTGATTTGGAACAGTACTCTGGACTGCCTCACTGGAGTATGTGTTATAAAATGGTCATCACTCTAGTTGCATGTGCCAAAACTTTGGGTTGGAGTGTCTGTGACAAAAGTGTCTCTGTAAGTGCAATTTCCAAGAGTTTTGGCGTAGCGTATGGAGAGGGTTGGAAAGTTTTGTAGACATTCCGAACTGGAGTCATCCATTTTTCACATCATTGTTGTTTTAGGAGAAGTGGTTGTATTTATAAGTGCAAGTAACATGTTTGTAAATGAAATTAGAGAATTGGAACAATAACATGTGTTGCTTTATACATTTTTTTGGTGCAGAAGGTACTGTAAAAACAACTTAGTCAAAGTAGGTACCAGTATGGACAAAGGCTTCTTTTGAAAGAGCTGGATATTTTGATAGATAATTATATTTTACAGTTGATAGCTATAAACATAACAAAAAAAAAAAGAAAGAAAGAAATAGACAGCTGCAAAGCATAATTGTAGATGAAATCCTCTCTTTTTTTGGTAAATGCCCGATTCCTAGAAGATCTGAAATTTTCAACTGGTGTTTACACACCATCTCTGTAAGTTACCTGTCAATTATACTGCTTCCATTATTAGGCTGCAAGCTTCATCCAAAACTTCAGACTCCAGCATATTTGTTTTATTCTGCACTTGATGAAATTCTACAGGTTCTTCCTGACATGAGGAAAACTTTAAAATGTAACAATTATTGCCATACAAGTTGTTGTTACTCTGCCACAGTCATCAGAAAGCACTGTTCTGCACTACCATTTCTGCATTACATTGGAAGTTTAAGACATCAAACCTTGTCTCGAAGAAGGCAGGTTTGCAGTTAGAAAACTTGGCACCCTAATTAGCATACATTGATCTGATCAGGTTACCACACGAATTTGACTGTCTTTGCAGCTCACACTACTGCTAGGCAAGATAATAGAAAATTCCTGTGACCCTGCAAAACACTGCACGTGGTTCACATGTGGTTCCACTACCACACAGAGGCACATAACAGTTTTTCATGTGCCTGGTAATTACTGCACTTTCAACATGTCTGTCTGTCCTTTTGGTCATCACGTGAACTAAGCAACCAATCATGTGTTTCTTTAACACCTCGTACACCAGAGATTATTGTTTGTTGTATCTTGTCCACTCTTTTTTCTCCATTTAACCCTGAAGTCCGCTTTTTGCAAGCTAACATACTCTTTGATAGCTCGACCCCTGTACGAAAACAGTTAACCAAATATGCTTTCTAAAATTTGTGTTGCAAAAAGATCAAAGTTTTCTACTCTTCTGCAGAACCAGTCTGTTCCTTATATATATATTTCTCAATTCTTTTTGCAGGCTTCCCATATTCCTAGAATATTTTAGTGACAAAATCATTTTGTCACTTGCACGTGGATTTACCCTACAAAATTCTACTAATATGTCTTATGAACGATCTCTGGTACTTTGTTATTAGCAGTATCCCACTTTCTCCTAATGTTGTTATTATTCTGATCCTGGTCACCTTTTGAACTAACAATGACTGGAATTGGTTTTAATAAACAGTTTAGGTCTCATAGAAATGAGATTATATTGCCAACATTGTTGAACTTTATCATCACTCAGCAGTAAATTAAAGTTCTTCTGTGAGTTTTTTATCTATCAAATAACTAATAATTTGAAATAGAAGTGTTTTCAGCTACCATGGAAAAGCTTAGAAATAAACATTAAGGTCCAGCGTATGCCAAAGTACCTGAATTAATTTTCCACAAACTGAAAACTTGTGATCACATTTTCAAGTTTTTATTTGTATGTGTTAATACAGTCTTCATGAAATCGCCAAGAACATGGAAAAAAAAGAAAGAACAATCTGTTAACTGGGCCTAATATTGACAAGTAAAAGTTCTCAAACTGTAGAAATTTTTGTAGCAAACCAGCTAATCTAGAAAGTATTATTACTAAAACATAAGCAGATATTGTAATTGGTATTGAATGCTGTTTAAAACTGGATATAAGTTCTGCAGAAATCTTTAAAAACATCATCTATGTTTTCCATGATAAGTGGTGTATTTATGGATATTAGTAAATACCTCGGTTATAACAAAATAGACATCTGTATGTTCTGCAAAATTATATGGATTAAGCTATACATAGCTGGGCAAATGTTGTGACTATTCTTGCTATTGTCCATCAGATGCAGACATAACTGTTGTCGTGCCATTAGTAATAGTGTGAATAATATAGCTCATCAATTCATGGATCATATAATACTAGGAGTTGCTTTCAATTTGCCTTATATCAACTGGACTAACTGTATTCACGTTACTGGTGGCTGAGATAAAACAGCCTGTGAAATCATTATCCATCTGTTTTCCAATTATCATCTTGAGTTGATTCTGAACCAACTTGGTTCCATAATGGTAATGTAAACTCTTTTGATTGGCCTGAATTATTCACGGACATTTCAATGACTAGAAGAATAAGTGATCATAATGTCAGGGTGCTGAGTGGCCATGGCTTGTGGCCATGTGTGGATGTCTTCTATGCTGACGAACTGAGCTTATGGAATTCCAGTTCTGCTCAAAGCATCTTCTATTCTACGGGCAGTTGTGCTTGAACCTTACTGTTGTGGTATTTGGGGCTAAGTTTTGACACCACTGTGGATTGCAGCCACAGACCTAAAGCTAGAAGTGGATTAAAGTTCAAACTACATGAAGGAAGGAAAGACTTGCAATTGGGCCAATTTATAACCCTCAAAGATTGAGTAATATAGTTGATAACATGTGGCAAAGTGGTTTCCAACTGTCAGCAAATAAATCTAATCCCAAATACAGTAGTTGGTTGTAAGGTATCCCTCGTTCTATTTTTAATATTTAGTTAGAATCGGCCCGTTTTTGGGTTAACTGTAGTATCCGGTACCACACTTTAAATCAAGTTGGCAACACTTTCCATACACTAAAAGTGAATAAATAACACATACACAGCATAAATAAACCATAAATTGACATAAAGCCATGATAGTTCAGTAGGAAATAGGTTATTTCACATAAGAGTAAATTTTTAATAACAGATACTAACATTGGTTGGCGAGATATTTTGAGCAGATTTAAACGAAGTAAATGTTGAATAATTGCTAATAATATGCATAAATAAACCTTTTATCATGTCTAATACACATTATTTCGGAGATAAATAAGTAATTTCAGTAAAGGAAAAATCTAACCCATAAATTTTGGCATATTCCAGTTTTAGTATTTCTGAAGAGATTTCAGTACAGTAAAGACAATAAAGAACCTATATTACACAGGCCTAGACTCACTATAACCATAACTTCAGAAATAAATATAGTTTAGTAGAATTTTTAAAGAAATAAACTGAATGATAAAATAACAGTCTGAAACAGAATGAAAATAATTTATTGTAATAAAACTTGACCATCTTAAAGCTCCAAAAACAGCAATAATAATTCCTGAGACAGCCTAGTAGATAAATTAACAGGTTTCTGATAGTTTTGAAGCATCTAATAACCACAAGAAGTAATTATATTGGATTTTTAATACTCATTTTGCTTAAACAGTTCACATACATAATTTTGGTCTTTTTAGTAGTTTCAGGATTTAAAAAGTAGAAAAACAAGCAGTAAATAAAATAATCTTTCAATTTTAATAGGTTTTAAATAGTTTCAGTCTGTAGAACATGAAATATCAGTGAGTAAATAGACGCCGGTAAATCGATTAATTTGTCCAACTTTCAGGAATAAATTCCAGCACTTTAAAGCCATTTCAAGAGCGCTAAGGACATGTAAATACCAGCTAACACACATAATTGATTTTCTAAACACATTTTAAGACATTTCACTAACCTGTTGAATGTTAATCCGATCACGAAATAATTTGTTACAGACACTGCACACATAAAATGCTTCAGCACTGATTTTAAACACTGCCACACAATATAAAGTAGAGAATAAATTAAAGCAGCCATGAAGAGAAGTAAATTCAATTAAATCTGATAGTTTCCAACACTTTAAGTATTTTTAAACATAATATGAACACGTAAAATTGGACACTCCACTTGAGCATTTTATTATTCAAAAGCCTACTTAGATTCCGTGTTAAAGAGTAGCTTGTTTTAATAATCCATCCTTTTAGCTTCCTACATATTTATCTCATGCTATTTAAAGCCATAGAACCGATGTTACAGGTTTCCTAAAAACACTCGACATAAAATCCACGTGGAAATCACTAAATAATTTATTGCGTCTCTGATAGAATAGCTACAGAGATAAGATAAACTTTAAAATGTGCAGGTAAATTCAGGCTACACTTTAATAATTTTTCCGGCTCGATAATCCATAAAACTTCAGAGTTATTCCATGAAAACTAAATAGTAGCCACAACCGATTGTTAGGAATTAACGGTTTTACCATAACTCAACTGACTTAAACAAAGTAGATATTTCGGGAGAACCTAAAATCGAGAATAACATTTTAAGCTTACTTTCGCGTTAATAAGAACAACCAATTTTAAAAATAACAAAACTTTGACTAAAGCTGTAAGACTTGGGAAAATCAACCATATCGATAAGTTTTTGGAGAGACAAAATTAACATAATATTCAGACACTAAACACTTCATCTAGTAACACACATCACTTTTACCTTTTCCTTGCTGAGATTAACCTAGTATTAAGAAAGTTATTAGATCAAACAGTAGGGTATGTTTAGGAGCGCGGAGGTACACGGTAGAAATACGTCATCACGCGAGCAACTCCTATATAAGAAAGCGGGAAGAAGACACCAAAAAAAGGCGGCTAGATCAGTCTAGATGTTGAAGTGCATGTGAAAGCACGTTCGGGTTTCGCGCGGAGTGGTCAGAGCAAGATGGAACATCATGGCGGCTAGTATTGCGCATGTCTGAGGAAAGGACGCGTTAGTGGCGGACATTTTGAAAATTTGGATGGACATGTGAATTTCGAACTTTTGTTTTGTTTCAACTGGGGGAGAAGCGGTTTAATGCTCTTGGTCTCAACTTGTAATCTTTGGTGACGATAATATCCGATTGCTTTGCTAACTGTAAAATGACATTATTTGTTTGAAGAATTTTGGAAAATATAACTTAGTGATTTTGACTCTTGATTTTCATTTTATACTTTAATACCCTTCTTGTGGTGGGTTTAAAACTACAAGTGGCGACTGTGGTCTTATTTATCAGTTAGCATAAAAGGTTTTAACACGGTTACAGAACTTTCTTTTTGGACTCAGAATATTTTGGCAGCAGACTGGTTCAGGTGATCATAGTCGATTCCAACTGTCAGCAAATAAATCTAATCCCAAATACAGTAGTTGGTGGCTCTATGAGTGCAAACAGGAATAGTCAGCCTTAGGAAGATGGTCGGGCCAGTTGGGAGGAGAATGTAAGGGTGGCAGGCTCTTAACAGGTGGCTACTGTAACTGTACTGACCGTATTCATTAACTGTCCAATGGTAGAAGCCCATACTTCATAGCTTGTACTACTCAGGCCGCCTTCGTCTGAGTTGTCAACAACAAAGCGCTGACTGCAAGCTGAGCACATTCCAACACTTGCCGCACTCAGTGGACCAGTGATCGGCGATTGCTGATAACTTGACGACTAAATATTTCCGTAATTTCTCAAATAATAATGGTCTTAAAAAGTAATCTGTCACAATAAAATGGTAATTGTTCAGGAACATTAATAACTAAACAAAAAAGAACTAATCGTTTACAGATTCAAAATTGCCTCAAAGGTCTGTTTTAGAATGTACCTGAGGGGTACTTTCTATACCTTCAAATTAACAAGAGGCTCTGTTAAAAAGATGAAGCATTGATTTATACAAATAATCAGCGAAGGGAATGTTATATGTGAAGTTATAAGATTACCAGTACTCAAAAAGCAAAATAGAATACAGGCACGTTCAAGAAAGGTGAGGTACTGTGGTCTCTTAGAAAACCACAACTAGATAAAACAATGGGTTAAAAAATCGATGAGTGTGGCATTTAATAACTTCCATTGCAATTTACTTTCCAAGTGCCTAAGATAAAACCCAAAGAAATTATTATCATACATTTAAAAAAAATGTTGTTACAACAATTTTAATTAATTAATTAATTTAACTGCAATGAGGTGCATGTTCTGGTGGCAATAATACAATATGGTCATAAAATGCATGACGGCCACAATATGGCTATTATGTTTAACATAGAATTATAAATTAATTCCCAGAAAAATGAAAATATATATACAGATTTCCACATTGTGTGGAATTAGATATGGATTTGTAACAAATAGATTGTGCACATATTGGAAAAAAATATGGGAAATAAATACAGTTTACCACATTGTGTGAAATTAGAAATGGATTTGCAACAAATAGATTGTGCACATATTGGAAAGCAATTATACTTATAAAGTGGGGGAAAATGCAGTAAGCGTGTTTTCAGAAAGTACAGAAAGTAAACATAACCACTTTTGCTTCCTATGTAACAAAAAGCCTTAAAAGAGAAAAATATACATTCTTTACCATTAAATCTGGCCACCGGCATCAGATTCTTTTATCCTTATTTTGTACAATCTGACAAGGATGACATCCCAACAAACAGTAACGCAATCCTAGCTTTGCCCTTGGCAATCTCATTGGCAGATATTTCATTCAGAGCCATTTATATTTCAGATTATTCATTTCCTTAATTCAATGCATGAAACAAAACAGGAAGAGTGACTTACAGGGAGGAATAAAGCTCCTCCGTCTGTCAATTCTTATTGGTGTTGTAGTTTACCAACTTTCCCCTACATTTGTGTTACACTTTTCCAAATTTCAGATGGTGAAACCTGTCATAAAAGTTGTAATCAACAGGATAGCATTAAAGTAAGACAACAAAGAGGCACAGTATTATCTTTTACTCTAATTGACAGTGTAAAAACTGTAATGGTAATTATTTATATACTTGTTTCGCTCATTCCTTCCCATAATATTGCATTCATAATACTGTCTGTGGACAAACCAGTGAATAACCATGTTTGAGGAGGTAGAATTTTTAGTACTACAAAAATACAGAAACAACCATCAAGACATTATTTTAAAAGGTGTGTCTGCAAGGCAGATTAAATAGAACTGTTACCTTAGGGAGCGTTGTTTACACATTTACTAGTGGCACAACAGTGTGAGTGGCATGGTTGTATTATTAACATTCTGGGCTTGTGAATGTGTGGTTCACAGTTCAAATCTTAGCAGTAGTTTTTTTTTTTAAATTGATTTTTGTTTCCTTTTAAACATTCTGAAGCTATATGTTGCTAATGCATATAATATATCCATGATTCTTACCTAATTGTGCCAGGGAATAACATACTTGAGGTGTGTCTCGTAATTGAGAGTATCCAATGTTTCTTTACCAACTGCCCACACAAATATGAACACTTTCATGGCAGCTATACTGAAAGATAGCTAAATGGGTTTCTAGCCACATCAAATCACATCATCTGTCCTTTTTAAAACTGCACACATGTTTCAAAAATAATTGTTTTACTATAGAACTAACTTCACCTGTCAGAAACAAATAATTAATTCTCTAATTTTCAGCCATTTCGATCATTAATTCCATAGGTGGACTATAATAATTATACACCATCATCAAGGAAACCAAAAACATTATGTAAAAACATGAGGGAAAATCGCATGGAACTAAATGTTTGTACTGTAAAAAATTAAACGATCATTATCACTCAAACATTTACAACCAGATTACTATTGTAGGAAAAACTTAAATAATTTTGTAACTGATATAAGTAAAGAAAGATCATTGAGAATCAGGGTTAGAAGCAGGAAGTTCTTAAATTACCAGCTTTTTTTCCATTTTCTACAATGCTGTTAGTGGTTTCTGTATACAATTACTTGATGTGCATTACAGCATTGCGATTTGATAACTATGGGTGTTATTTGCTTATTACTTAATAAAGCATGAAATATTCTGTGTTGTTCTTTGCCTGGAATTACTTCAGTGTAATAACAAATATAAATATCATAATTTGGCGAAGAAGGATGTCGCCGCTTATGTGATTGTTGTTTAGTCTCTAAAGTGGAACGCTGATGTTTTGTTACCCATGATAGCTGATTCCAAAATCGACTAAGCAATAAAATTGAAGCAAACACAGTCTACCAGTAAAGTAAGGTTGATTGTGTTTAAGGACGAGAAGACCAAATGTGGCGGGTGAGTGGTAACGCTCTTGCCTCGAATTTGGGAGGATGTGGATTCCAGTACCCGTCCAGCCATAGAGATTTGGGTTTTTCTATCATTTCCACAAATCACTCAAGGCAAATGCTTGGATGGTTCTTTTAAAAGGCCATGGCTGAATTTCTTTTACTTCCTTGCCACCATTCCTTTCACCTCCAATGACCTCGACGACAACAAAGCGAAATGCTGTAAGGAAAAAAATGGACATGGAGGTATTGTTAGTCAAGTTAATGCCTTCCATGGGCACTATAACCACAGACAGCTACTGTGAAACACTGAAAAATCTAAGAAGGGCAATTCTGAACCAAATCAGGGAAATTTTAAGCAAGGGCGCAAACATTTTCCACGATATAGCTCATCCACGTCACCCATCACACCATTCCTCTTCTACAAAATTTTGGCTAAAAAATAATCATCCGCCCACCCCATAGTTTGGACTCGCCACTCAGTGACTACCACCTTTTCCTTAGCTGCCAGAATATATGACTGATGAAGATATGAAAAACGAAGTTCAATACTTGCTCAAAGACATGATGACGACTATACTATATTTGTTTTTATTTTACGCCTCTTTGACATTGCAGTTATTAGAGGCAGGAAAAAAGTGGTGGCAAGGATTTCGCCCATGGCCTGTTAAAGGCACCATTCCAGTATTCACATGTCTTGATTTGTGGAAAACCATGGAAATCCCAAAACCGGATGTCCAGACAAGGATTCGAATCCATGTCCTCCCAAATAAAAGGCCATAGCATCACTGCTTATCTTACTGCGTTCGATCATTCATAAACTGTCACAGTGTCTACAAAAATGAGTGTGTGGAAATGGTGTAGAAAAATAGATATTTGTGCTTCCTTTAAAGAGATGTATACTTAATGAAAATGAATTGATTCTTTAAATGCTTTGGAGACCTTACATTTTGGATTGCCCTCTTACAATTAACATGAATTCCCACCATATTTTTAAATACCACCTATGTTTTGCAGCCTTATTTAAGTTAAATAATTATAGTCAAAATCAATAAAATATTAAACTGAATGTGCTGCTGGTGATATATTATTTGCTTTATGTATTATAAAGGTATTATTCTGAGCTGAAGGAAATAGGAGACTTAAGGGTTATATCCTGGGGTAACATTGCCATTTTGCTTCCTGCAACGTTATATCATTTTCTGCCTGCTAGCAGAGTTGTAATCATTTCGATATTCAGGAAAGCATTTTTCATAGCTAGACGGTATCAAAAGAACAGACACATTTGTGAAATGGAAAGTTATTTTCTGACCTTTTGAGCTATCATATTTTTATTTAACAAATTACTTCTTTATACAGATTATCAATAACTATTGAGTCACAAAATTTAATATCCTTTAAATTTCTTTACATCAGTTATATAATGGACGAGACACTTGTTTTTATAAGTCAAAGTGGTTGAGCGGTAACGCACTGGCCTGTGGATGCAGTGGTCCCATGTTCAAGCCCACTTCCAGGTGAATATTCTTCATTCATTATTTCCTTTTAACTTGTTGCCAAAATAGACAACATATATCTAAGAAACATGAAGTTTCTACATATAGGTAATTATTATATTTTACTGCAAACTGTTTAAAAATAAATTCTAATCTCACCTTACTGTCTACACCATGCTGACTCTATGTAATATATGCCAAAATTTGTAATTAAAAGACATTTGGATTTGTTTGTTTGGTTTATTTTTTATTTTATTATTTATTATTATTATTATTTTTTTTTTTTTTTGGGAAGCACATTTGGAGAAACAACTGTACCAAAGACATATAATTAATGGCCAATGGCCAGTTCAATCATTAAATGAGGGGGCCTCTTAAAATCACGAGTTCAGGTAAACATATACCCTATATTAAGGAGATTGAAATCCGATATTAAAATGTCTGATGATCTCCTTTTTGGGCTTTGAAAGGTTCATAGTTGCTTCAGATTAAATCTTAATAAGTAATTATTGGAAAAATGTATCTGTTAAATTTTTGTAAACTAAGTTCTAATTTGAGTTTGGATAGGTAATGAAGTGTTATGTACCACAACAAAATTTAACATCACAACATTAAACATTATCCACTTGTAAGGGCTAAACGTTTACCAGGGTTAGTGATAAACAGTTTATAACTCAGCTATAACTGTGTTGTGTGGCTTGGATAATTAGAATGTTCAACAACATGTGGTCGCCACCATATTGAAAAAATTAAATAATGGAAAGGTAAGTTCATCAATAAAACTCACTGCTTCTAATTTAAAGTTAAAAACATCACTACATTCTTGAAAAATAATTTTACAAGTTCGATCAATCTTTTAGGCATCAGAAATCATCACTAAATAAATTGACTGCAGGTAGTGATAAGTAATTTGAACCAGACCAATGCTCATGAACCCCATAACTGAATTACAGCCAGATGAGGATAAGCGAAACGTTCCACCATGCAACAAAATTTCGAAGATGGTGCACCCAGTATCACTCCACCATGAGGTCACATATCTAGCCGACTTGCCTAACCGCGCTTAACGCTGCCAAACCGACATGTGTTCTGCTCAAGTGATATCCAACAACTCCTGTAGCTAGTACCAGGTCCTCCTATAAGTAATCTACTCACGAGGCCATGTATCCCTCTGCAATCCCAGGCAATGTGACTCCCCGAAGTATGAAAAAATGTATCCTGTGCCTCTTATTGTGACATGACAAAAACGTTAGTCACTCAAAACATTCCCATCAGCCTGAAAATTTTACAGTAGGTAGCCGGACTTGTAAAAGTTAATTTCAATCCTAATAACATTTTTCGTAGATATCAAATTTTAGCCATAAAAAAATTATCTGTGCAATTCTAAAAATGCTTATTACTCCCAAAGTTTTAAAGTTACAAAGTTGAAATAACTTTTAGAGTGATTTAATTTTGTTCCACTTTCATCTGTTACCAAATTCCACGTTGTTACTATTTTCAAACTGAAAATGCTGAGTTTTATTCAAATTCTCATCAAATATGCCATGATGTTTTTGCTACCTGAATTCCCTAATTTGTTATAAAATTTTGTAAAATCCTTCACTTCAGTAACGTGTCTCTTAGTCAAATTGTAACTATGTAGTTCCTGCCAGAATCATTCAAAAAATTTCTTGACCCATTTACTTTAAGATCTTAATGAAACTTAATGTAAAATGTTCATATTGAATTATACTTTCTTTTAAATATAGTCTCTTCTAGTGAATTTCCTTAAATTCTTCACACCAGTCAAATTTACATTTTTCACGAGTTTTATTAATTTTACAAAATGCTTCAAAACTCTCCTTTAAGTTTTAGTATACTTCTTCAAACTTTAGTATGCTATTTAAGACAACATCACGCTTCTTTTAAGCTATAAACTGACTTTGTTCTCTTCCGAATTGTAGCTTCTAGAATTTACTGTGTCATTCTGATTCCATACAAACACAACTTTAAAATGCCGATATCCCTTTAGAAAAAGTTTTAGCTGTAAGTTAACAATCTCGTTTTACTAGTTATAACACGAAATAGCTCTGAAAAGAAAGGTAACTTTTCATTTATGATATATTCTGAATCCAATGTACCAGATATGTTAACACTATGTTTTGACTTTCTATAACTGTTTATTCTGATGTATGACTTTAATTATCTAAACAAATAATTTGAAACTGATTTGCAATGCTATTAAAATGAACTCGCTGCTCTATGAACAAATTTGGTTATGAAGTAACAAAATTTTTGGTTAACCTGAGACACATTATAACGATATTCATGACAATATAAACAACTAGTCAAAAAGTCTTCTCATAGCATTAAGAAGACACTTCAGGTGCATTTTGTATTGTTATTTTTACACATAGGTACAATACAGTTCTTATAAATTGGTTTTCTATGTCCTTTCATATTGACATTAGTTATAAAACATAAGATCTTGACATATAACACTCCCTAATATACAGTACATTAATGAAGTCATGTACAATGACATCATGGCTTAGTGTGCCAAATGGCGGTCTTTAAATCATCAGAACTGGAGTCCAGTTTTAAAATATGTTTTTCTGTTAAATTTTAATATTTTCATCAATTTTATATTTTTACTTTAATTTAATTTAATTGCAATGGAGCACAGGCTCCGGTGGTAATTTCCCTACACACCCATCTTCCCCCTATCCTGCACCCACCTACATTTGTCCTCTACAAATTTTATCTCTAAATTCTTCCAAAGTTATCGGTAAATTATTCATCATTTCTCTTGGTAACTCATTCCAATCCCTGACACCCTTACCTAAAAAAGAGACTCTTCCCACACCCTTGTGCCTGAAATCGAGTGCCAGATTTTGGTCATGGTCATCTTTTCCCTTCCATCCACTACTTTTCATACCTATTGCAATATCTTTCCATGCCTCATCACCAGTATATGCCCTGTACACTCCCATGACCCTCCTCCTGTCTTGCAATTAATCCCATTCCAGCTCCTTTATCATATCCATCACTGATTGCATTCTGCGATAATTTTCAGAAATAAATCTAGCAGCCCTTTTTTGCAACCTCTCCAACTCCTGTATTTGATACGTAAAATGAGGATCCCATACTACACTATCGTATTTGAGCAATGGTCTGACCAAATTTTTGTAACCCAATTCCTTTACTTCTCTCGTACATCCCCTCATCACTCTCTCCAACAAGTGCAGAACTTTGAAACCTTTTCCTACCACCTGTCCAATGTGTCCTGCCCAGTTAAGCTTGTTATCAAAAGTAATGCCAAGATATTTACATTTCAAGTCTTCAGCAAGCAATTCTTTCCCCACCTTATATTCATAACTAACCTTTTGTTTTTTACTTGTGTATCTAATAAGCTGACTCTTCTTTGCATTTAACTTCATTCCATGTTTACCAACCCAACTAGATATCCTGTCCAGATCACCCTGCAGCTGTTTACAATCCTTTATCGTTTTAATTCTTTTATACAGCATTATGTCGTCTGCAAACAATCTAATTTCAGATGGTAAACAATCAACACAATTATTCATTAGAATAATGCATAGCAATGGTCCCAATACGCTACCATGTGGCGCATCCATTTTTACTTCCACTTCTTTTGATACCACATTTCATAACAGTGTAATTAATTGATTTAAAATATGAAAAAAGATATCAACATTTACCTTATTGGACAATGGAGTCCAAGTTGATATTGTAGCACTAGATCATTCTAAGGCTTTTGGCAGAGTGAGCCATTAAATGGTTTTAAATAATCTGAAACTATTGGATTGGTTGTAAAAGTTACTCGCTGATTAGAGGAATTCTTAGAAGCCAGAAAGCAGTTTTGGAGTAGGATATACATTATCAAAGGGACGGAAATAAATATGAGTGTACTATAGATTAGAGGGATTAGCTGTCACTGTTCTAATAAATACAGTGTTGATAGTTTACAGTCAGAATTTAGGTTTTTTACAAGTAACATAATGGTACACAATAGAATAAAAATGGGTGAAAACGGTGAACAGCTGCAAGGTGACCTGGGTTCAATATTTAACTGGGTAGCTTAACGTGGAATGAAGTTAAATGCCATGAAGAGACAGCTTATTATGTAGTTGTTATGTTTATAAGAGGGGGGGAGGGGGAGGGGCATGTCAAAATTGCTTGTTGAAGGCTTGAAGTGTAAATATGTTGGCATAAATATCTTGGAATAAACTCAACTGGGCAGATCACATTGGGCAGGTGATAAGAGAATGTTACAAATTACTTCATTTACTGGGGTGGGTAATGAGAGGATGTTACAGAGAAGTTGGGAAATTGGGTTACAAAAGTTTGGTCAGACCATTGGTTGAACATGGTGGTATAGTTTGGAACTCACATTTTGGGTATCAAATGCAGCAGTTGAAGGGCATCCAATAAAGGCAGGTAAATTTGTATGTATAATTTATTCCAGGAGCTGGATTGGGAGACAGGAAGAAGTTGAATAGAGTCATGAGAATGCACAAGGTTTCTGTTTGTGATGGGGCTTGGAAGGATATTGGTTGAAGAATAAGGAATAATTCATAAAAGGGAAAAGCTGACCATGACCTCAAGCTTGTACTTGAATTCATGCTTAAGGGAGTGAGAAAATTTTCTTTTGTGGTAAGGGTGTTGTGGATTGGAACAAATCACCAAGTGAATGATGAATAATTTACCAAAAATGCTGAAGGAATTTAAAATTAAAATTCATAAATCACAAAAGTAGATGGGAGAAGAATTTTACACTCAAATTATATATAAAATAATAGACCCACACATAATATCTGTACCACAGTACACATGTGGACTAGTGCTTTGACAAGTTTAATCATTAACACCCAACTAAAGATTGAATAGTAAGGTAGACACTACATCATCAAATATGAGCAATCTGTAATGAAGATGTTCCATATGCTTCCAAAATGTGTGACATGGCGGCTTGTTGAACTGAGGAAAACTTAGATATCAGTAGTATGGAGCATGACACAATAAAAATAAGTATTAATCGAAGGGAATCAGAAAATGATTGGTATTCATCCACCTGGAAACAGTAGACAATTAGGAATGAGATAACATAACCCATCCACTGCAAAGTATATAATGAAATCTGAGACTGGAGATTTTTCTAGCATGTAACTGTCTCACATCTTAATAACAGTCACTTAACAAGTGTGAGAGAGAATTTTATTGCTGAAATATTAATTGTGTATAACAATATCGGCCAGGTTATCCCTAAAGAGTTTGGCTGCCAACTGATAAAGTTGCAATTTGTCATGTGTGATTCTACGTCATGGCTACCTTACTCTAACTCCATAGTACTCCCAGGTAAAGGAGATCTACAATTTAACATGGAATTCAAATCACAGAAATTTTCTGATGAAGTCCATATTTCACTGCAAGCTGTCCCAGAGGTGGAATTTGGTTCAAGAATCTTTTAAAATTTCCTACGTGACAGGGATTCGAACTGGGAACGTCCAATCTCCAGACAGACCCCTCAACCACCAAGCCTCCAAAACACTCACCTGGTAATAATTATAACTATTTATTTTACTAGCAGAATACCTGGCATTTGTGGGGCTAATTGGGGTTGTTTTACCAATATAGAATTTTTAGTCAACCAGTGACAAACATGTATACCAAATTTCATCAAAATTGCCCCTGCAGTTTCAAAAATGTAAAAAGAAAATGTAGACTCATCGCCATTTATCCCAGAATTCTCAATGTTGGAGTTGATTTACAACTGCAATATTTTCAGTAACATAATAGGCTACATTTCCACTAAAGTTCATCAAAATCGCTCCAACCTTTGAAGAAAAGTAAATATGTATTTAGACTAATCTTGTAAAAATAAATGTTTATATTACAAACAGTGAACAGTAGTCATAAAAAACTCACACAGGAGGAAGTATTTCTTTGAATAAAGATCGAACCTGTGGTCCACTGCATGGGAATACAAAAACTTTAGCTGCACAATCATTTTCACAGTGATATTTTATAGACTGCTTTGTTGTTACACAATCAGCATTTATTTTTAACTGTTTACATTGCTTCATTGTATACAGTGTTAATTGTTACACCTTCAAAAGCATATACATACATATTGATTGACTTCCTTATTGCAGATAGAGCCACATATAGTTGACCATGTTTGAAACAATTGGCATCGAGGTCCTTGGTTGAGGTCTATAGCATGTGTCCTTGTGCCTTATATAACATCATAGCAAAACAGAGGGTTACAGAAAATTATATGTTCTTGAACCAGAACAAATAATTATTTGTTATAAGTAGTATCCATGGAATAAAACCTTGGTCCTCGGCACTACATCCAGTCAAAATCTACTCTACTATTAAGTTCTGCTGTGAAGTGGCCTTTTAAAGTCAGGTCCTATAGCAGAATTTTGGTGAACTCAAGTTTCATAACAGGCATACCTTCTTTTAAATTTAATACATGCAAAGGAAGTCCAGATGAAGTTAAAGGAATTTAAGAACGCGATACTGTAGGTGTTGGCCTTAACAGGCTCCACTACCCTATTGATCTAGTTATATGCAACATTTTCTCCATTTATGCTAGTTAATATGGTGTTGGGGTGTAAGTATTTAGGAGAGACTACTTTAGCCTGTTCCAAACAAATTTCAATTTCTCCTTCACGTGGTGCACCCCGTTTGCTCGGAGGAGGCTCTGGTGACTGAAAGATTCTTGGTATAAGGAATTGCCCACTTCTTCCCAATGGCCTCTGAAAGGAGAGCAGAAGAGTGGGGAGTGGTCTAGGGTACCCTGTTGCCCTTGGGGTTGGAAATGGCCCGTAAAGTTGGATGAATCAGAAATGATCAGTGGCGTGGAGATGCAAAAGGCAATGAAAAATCACTGCATTAAAGAACTCAACGGTATTCCGATGCCATGTAATCCTCTCAAATTACGAGCTGTAATACCCAGATTCAAGCAGAAATCAAAAACTGCTAAACTGGAAAAAGTTTATATATATTCGGACAGCCACAGTTGGGGATTAGCATCATCATTACTGAACTACAACAAGAGTAGGAAAGTTTCTTCGATAATGAAACCAGGAGCTAAATTTTCAAGTCACCAGTGGAATAAAAGAAGAATGTGTGTCATGGACACTTGATGATTTTGTCATGATTGCTGCTGGCACAAATAATGTCTACAGCAGGGATGGCCAACTTGATTAGACCCAAGATCTACTGTTTACTGACAAAACTCTGTGTGATCTACCAATGACATACTTCTTTAGATATTGTATGAGACAATATAGTTCATTACATAATTATGTAGTATTTTATTAAGAGGAAAAACTGAAAATTATTCTTAGTAATTACTTATTTAATATGTGTGAGCATTGCTTCTGAGCATCTTGCCCTTGATTAATGATTAGTTCGAAATTACCAACCGTAAAGAATCCAATGTATGAGTGTCTGTCAAGAAAGAACGGTATTATTTTTTGTTTGTTTTAAGTAGGAAAATGCTGATTCACATAAATATGTTGAACCAAAACACAAATGCAGTTGTTCAATACATTTCATCAAATTTGGATATTTCTCATTGGAAACCAATGACCAGAAATCTAGACCTGAGGATGACCTTGCTTTTTTTAAATATGTCGCAACGCAGAATAATAATTTCCTCTTGAAATATCATGTGGTCTATTTGAAATGTATCTGTAATTTTTTTTTAGCCATTTCATAGATATCGTCGCTATGATCAGTGGAATTATTAAGCAGATAATTGATAAATTTCCCCAACTTCATTTTTTTTTTTTTTTTTTTTTTGAAATCCCTAAAGTGAATTTTGAAGTCTGATACAACTGCCTTAATTTCTGCCGTGTACTTGTCAGGAATGAAATTGTAGGTAGGATGTTTTTCCATATGATCCTTGATGTTTACAAATTGTTGAAATTTTTTCGTTTCAATGTCAATTATTATAGACGCTGTTTGACTTTATAATGCTGCAATAGAACTCATCATTTCTGTTAATGATTTATTCTTGCCTTGTACTTCCATATTTAATGTGCTCAATTTTCCGGTGAAATCAGCTAAAAATTATAAATCTCATTGCCAGTCTAAATCAAGCAGTTTCCGATAATTGTCACCCCTCTCTTCAAGCAATTTTATTATTTCGTCCAATAGATCTTGAAATGTTTGCAATAACTTGGTTCTACTCAACCACTTTACGTCAGTGTGCAATGCCAAATCTGGTTCCTTCTCATCTAATTGCTGTTTAAATAGTCTACTATGGAGAGATTTTCCTTTCATGGAATTTACAGTTTTGTAAGAAATATCCATTACATTTTTGTGTTTAGTCTCTGACTAGCCAGTAGTAGTTGATGAATTATGCAGTGATAGCTAATGAAGTCTGGAAAGTCTTCCTCTTTGTGACAAAGAGCAATAAAACCATTATGAATACCTGTCATTGTAGGAACGCCATCAGTTATCATTGATACAAATATATACAACGGTAGCTTAATCTTGTTAATATATGTTTTCAATTCTGTGAACATATCAAGGCCACGAATGTTTCCTATTAAGTAAATCATTCTAAGCAGATTTTCTTTGGTCGAGAAATCTTCAAAGACAATCCGAATAAAAATAAGTAATTTTCCAGTGATATCTGTTGACTCGTCAAGTTGTAGCGGAAAAGCAACGCAGCAGAAAATATCTCTCTGTGGTTCTTCGTTTATGTTTCAACTCATCGTTTCTATACAGCGCATCACAGTATTTCCAGACAGCTGTAAACCATGAATAGCTTCTTTAATTTCATTTTTATTTTTGAAATTCACAAACAGCGAACCTGATACTTTGAAAATTTCCTTGATGTATTCTCCTTAGGAAAAAGGTTCACACTTTTGTGCAATTCTGTACCTTACTTGAAAAGAAGCTTTAGTTGCAGCCTTACTTTGCTCAATAGGCTTAGAAAACATGTTTTCTTTGACTGTTAATTGCGATTTCAAAGTGATTTCAATTTTCACTGCGAGGTGGAAAAGTCTGTCTGATATTTACTATGCATTATGTTTTAATGACGCTCTAAATTTCTTTTTTTCGGTATTGCCACGGATGTATTGTATATTAAGCACCAACAGTTTTCTTTCACCATAGTAAAGAAGTAGTCCAGTTCCCATTCTTTGTGAAAGTTATAAGCTTTTGATTTCATTGGAGCACATTCTCAAGGATCTACAGAAATAAAATAAAAATATTAATAACGTAATTCGAATAATAATGAAAGCAGAAATATCCTCCCACTTAATGTGAATTAAATTTACTTCCGTAATGATGGCACAAAGTTAGTAAGTGAACATTATTGAGAGGTTCGTTTGCCATAGTAACAATATTGAAAATATTATTTTACTTTATTTGATGAACCTTCAGAAGCATATCTTTCTTCATTTGATGTTCCTTCGGCGTTCCTCTTCAACCACTTATCCACAGCGTATGAGGCGCGATGCAGAGCCTAATCGTGATTTACATTTCCATTGACGTTGTAATTCCCTTAGGCCCTGTCTCCAACTGAGGGATTGACAGCGTCCAACACGCTTTCTGCCTACTGTCTATCGCGTCCAGAAAACAAAATAGAGCTACCTTGCCACGATCAACTTGACTAATAGCCGCGATCGACCGGTTGGCCACCCCTGGTCTACAGTAACAAAGGTGATAATGTGATTAAAGGTTTAGAAGGAACATTGCCATCCTTAACTCACACTAATGTAGTGCTTGTAAATATTCCACACAGAACCGATTTTATGGAAAAATCATATGTAAATTTAGAAATCGATTCTGTAAATTTCAAAATTGCCGAATTATGTAATCATTTCCAAAATGTCCATATAGTAGACATAAGTAATTTAAGTAGGTATTTGTATACGCGACATGTCCTACACTTAAATTCGCTAGGTAAACATTATGTAAGTTCCAAAATCAACAAAAAAAAATGTAAATTTGAAATTTAGTAAATAGATTGAAACAATGCCATTACATTGGCATCAGGATGATCAGGAATTAAGAAGTCAGAACCAGGGAAACTTGTAAATGAAGCCAGACCTTTGTCAAAGATTTGGCAAAAGCATGACAAGAATTCTGTACATAAAGACAAGTGTTATAATAGCACCACATGAAAGAAAATGATGCACTAGCACATAATGAAAATAAACTAAAGATATATCATCAGAATGTTTAGTCCATTTCAAATAAAACCGATTTGTTAGAGATACTAGTTAATTATCAAATCAGAGAAATTTCAGTTTTGTGGATTACAGAGCACTGGCTTAACAATGGACAGATTCAATATATTAAGATTTCAAACTAGCTGGTACCCTCGGCTTCGTTCGTGTTTGTAAAGAATTTTTATTGACAGCTACCGACATCTAACAACCATAGTGCACGATGGGAGACGCAATGCTATTACCACACACACATGCCAGTCATCTGCGCTATGTAGTTCAGGCAGCAAAGTAAAATTTATGGACACACATGTCTTTGGATGATATACGAAAATATCCTTGATCTACCACTTTCAACCACACTTCCTCAGTTACTGAAATTCGGCCAACTTTGTGATCGATGGGTGACTCTGTGTTACTACCACACAGAAACGCCAGTGATCTGCGATAGATAGTTTTCACTGAAAAGTGATACACCATGACACATGGGTCTGTGACAGAAATATGAAATTACCGCAGGTCGACCACTTTCAACCCCCATATCTCCCACACCCCCATAGCTACTGACATCTAACAACCATAGTGCACGACAGGAGACACAATTCCATTACCACACACAAACACCAGTGGTCTATGCTATGTAGTTTTGGCAGAAAAGTGACATATGCTGAGACACATGTCTTTCGTCGAAATACGATAATATCCTTGATCAGCCACTTTCAACCACCATATCTCCCACACTACCACAGTTACTGAAATTCAGCTGATGTTGTGATCGAAAGGTGACACTGTATTACTACTACACACAAACGACAGTGATCTGCGATAGATAGTTTTCGCTGAAAAGTGATACACCATGACACATGCGTCTTTAGCAGAAATATGAAATTGCCGCAGGTCGACCACTTTCAACCCCCATATCTCCCACACCCCCATAGCTACTGGCATCTATCAACCATAGTGCACATCAGGAGACACGATTCTAGTACAACACACAAATACCAATGGTCTATGCTATGTAGTTGTGGCAGGAAGAGAAGTATAAGAAGACACAAATTTTTGGTTGAAATATGAAAACGCCCTGCATTGGCAAACTTTAATCATCATATCTCCCACATCCCCACAGCTATCAACATTCGACCAATGTTGTGCACAACAGGAAACTCCATGCTAGTTCCACACACAAAGACCAGTGATCTGTGCTTGGTAGTGGTGGTTGAAAAGTGAAATATATGAAAACACACATCTATTTTCATATATTTATGATATTATATTCTGGCTAGTAATTATTGTAGATGTTATAACCAAAAAGGGGGAGTATTCATTTTTTTTAGAAACAACATAGAATATGAACCTTCGTTACATAATAATCACTTTATTTCAAAAAACAATTTTGAATTCACAGCAGTTAAACTACCAAAATTTAAACGATAATAGTTTGTGTGTACAGATCTCCAGATGGAAATTTCGCCTTATTCGTACAAAGATTAGAATCACTCTTAAACAGTATTAGCAAACAAAATCTTGATTTAATAATATGTGGAGATTTCAATGTGGACTATCTAAAAAGCAACAAAAATCGAGACTTGTTAACACAACTCCTTAATTCATGTGGTTTACATCACACAGTAAATAATCCAATAATCCAACAAGTCACAGAATTCAGTAAGACAGCCCTTGATCAAATTTCCATAAACAAAGATAAACAAAGTTTCTTAGTTGAAGTATACAACCCAAGTTTCAGTGATCACTTCGCTCAGATACTAACTATGAATGTAAAAGAAAAAAATATACACAATGCCACAAAGAATATAAAAACAATATCATTTACTGAAGAAAACATTGCAAACTTCAATTATTTATTAAGTAAGGAATCATGGGCAGATATTTTTCAATTAGATGATTTAAATGAGAAATTCAATATGTTTAAATATTATTTTGGTATATCATTTCCTCTAAAAATAAAAATCAGTGCTTCTCATAACACCTGGATAACAGCAGAAATAAAAAATTAATATCAAAAAAAAGAAACTGCTTCACAAAGTATACAATCAGAACCACACTACACCTGAATTTGAGGCCTACTATAAAAAAAATACTCAGCTATATTAAACAAAGTTATAAAATAAGCAAAAAATTACAAAATGATAGATTTATTTATAACTCCATTAACAAAAACAAAGGATGGTGTTTTTATTTGTGCCAAAAAAATTATTTGTAATTTAGTGCTTTGGTCTGTTTCATGTTTATTTTCTGTGTTTGTTTAGATTTTTGAACGCTAGGCTTTAGTTCAGATTTTTGTTATAGAGCGTAAGTATATTTAGATAAAGCTTACGTGTGAATTAATTTAGCAGTAATTTTTTTTTTTTTTTTGTAATCTTAAGTTCAAGAAATTTTCTCTCTAGCATTGTGTACTTTTTTGTTATTAGTTTCTTGTAATCATGAGTGAAAAGTGAGGACATTGCGGTAGATTTTTGAGGGTTGGAATTTTTTGCGAAGGGTGTGAGAAATGGTTTCATTGGGGACCGATTTGTAGTGGCATCGAAAGTGGGGAAATTGAGAAGGCTCCCCCATGGTCCTGTAAAGATTGTTTCAAAAGTAGGAAGATATTGGAGCAGGAGGTAAGGATTAGTGCCCTTGAGGCTGTACTGATAGACGCTTGAAAGGAGTTGGATAGGCTGCGCAGGGAGGGAAACAGAGATGGTTGGGAACTGGTGACATGGAAAAGGGCAAATAGAACAAGAAGGGGTTCTGATTCTTTTGTTGTTGGGGTGCAAAATAGGTTTGTACTGTTGCCATAGTTGGACAGGGATGAGCCTTCTGTAGCTGTAGGTGTAGGTAAAAAGCAGCAGACTTGTAGGAAAATCTGTGTAGTTAAGTCTGGCAGGCAGGGATTAGGGAAAAAGAAAGTCTTGCTGCTAGGTAGTAGTCATGGACGAGGTGTTGGGCCATTGTTGCAGGAAAAATTAGGATCAGGTTTCCAGGTCATGAGTTTCTTCAAACCTTTTGCTAGCCTTGGTCAGGTAGTAGAAGATATAGGTTCTTTGTGTAAGTATTTCACAGATCAGGATCATGTAATGATAGTGGGAGGAGTGGGAAATAGTTTGGGCAGGAATGATAGGTATAGTATCAGAGATGACGTGGTGAAAATAGCAGACACAATGCACCACACTCGGGTCATTGTGATGTCGGTCTTGAGACGATATGATCAGCCTCAGATGAACACTGGTGTGAGGCAAATGAATCTGGAACTTGATCGGTATCTTACGTCTGATATTGGCTCTGGCATGTGCTTGGTATCTGTAGATGCTATTGATAGGTTGGGTTAAACTAGGCATGGCCTACACCTCAATAGTAGAGGGAAGGGGGTTGTTTCAGATCTCATTGCAAAACAATTAATTGGGGCCACAAATTCACATGAAAAGATTCCTGTTGTTAATGGTGTTAGGGCTGCTCCTTTTTTTTAGATTAGGATCATGTATTAGGCAGAGAGTTTAAAAGAAATTAGTTTAAACAAAAATGGGTTTTCAGATACCAAAATTAAAAACTTGTGTTGGGATTAATTTATTACATCAGAATATCAGAGGGTTAACAAACAAAGTGGATGAATTGCTAGTCCACATAAATGAATTAAATGATATCAATAGAATTGATGTTTTATGCTTGTCTGAACACCGCATAACTTCAGGAATAGGTATGTCAAATGTAACTGACTTTAATTTAGCTTCTCATTATTGTAGAACGAACTTGGAGAAAGGAGGAGTTGTCACTTATGTTAGAAATGGTTATTGTTTTGAGGATATAAGTATTAGCAGGTATTGTGTTGATCAACATTTTGACGCTTGTGCTACATGGCTAAGTTTCAATAATGAAATTTTCATAATTGTAACAGTATACAGAGCACCATCGGGAAACTTTTCTATTTTTATGAACCAGTTTGAACCCTTATTAACATTTTAAGCAGAAAAGAAGTCAACATGGTCGTATGTGGTGATTTTAATGTAGAATTTCTAAATAACTTATCCTGTAAAGTCATGTTAGAATCATTAGTCAGTTCATTCTATTTAACTCAGGTGGTTAATTTTCCAACTAGTGTAATGAATAATAGTCACTCAACAATAGAGAATGTTTTCCTAGATACCTCAAAATTCAGTTATAGCATCAAGCCATCCATCAATGGACTTTCAGATCACGATGCCCAATTATTAACTATCAACACTTCAATAGGAACTAGCACTAAGAGTAACGTTTTTAAACTTCAGCGTGTAATAAATGTTGAGTCAGTTACTTGTTTTAGAAACTGCCTCAATTGCACAAACTAGGAACAGGTTTAGAGTGCTCAAGGTATGGATAGAAAATATAACATTTTTAGTAGCATTGTATTAAATTACTTTAAAAGTTGCTTCCACTTGAAAAAGTGTTGTGCTTCTGGAAAGAACAAAAACCTTGGATAACTATAGGCATTAGAACATCTTGCAGTAATAAAAGAAAGTTGTATATTGCCTCTAGGTACAGTGAGAATGCTAATGTTAAAACACATTACAAACAGTACTGAAAAAGGTTATTAAAGAATCTAAAAGTATGTAGTACAAACATAAATTTCATGATTCTGAAAATAAAATTAAGACAATATGGGACATTGTAAAAAAGGAAATATCAAAAAGTATTCAAACAAGTAATAATATTTTTGTCAAAGAAAAATCAGTAGAACCTAATTTTTCAATTGCTGATATATTTAATAAACATTTTTTATCTGTTGCTGATAAATTGACTGCTAATAGCTCAGTGACTCACAGTATGGATTTTGTCAAAACAGGCTTCCAAGAAAAATTTAACTCTATGTATGTAAAATTAGCTACTCCAGAAGAAATAAGAAAAATTATCAGATCCCTTGAGAGCAAATACTCTGGTGGTTATGATGGTATTTCCAGCAGATTAATTAAATTTTGCTCCACAGAATTAAGTAGTATACTAAGTTATATGTTTAATATATCTTTACTTGAGGGTACTTTTCCAGTACTGTAGTTAAACCATGCTATAAAAAGGTAGATAAGACAGCCGTATCGAATTACTGACCAATTTCATTACTAACAGCCTTCTCCAAAGTTTTTGAGAAAGCAATGTACAATAGAGTTTATGAACACCTTGAAAATAATAATATTCTAACTAAATCACAATTTGGTTTTCAAAAGGGTCATTCAATAGAACACGCTATATTTGCTTTCATTGCCAATATTTTAGAAGGAATAAATGATAAATTAATTCCTGTGGGAATTTTTTGTGACTTAACTAAAGCATTTGACTGTGTAGATCATAAAATTCTGATACAGAAACTAAAGTACCGGGTGCTTCAAAAAAATGTATACACACTTTGAACTTCCATAGAAAATTTATTTACCGTTCTACAAAGTTAAATTTCAGGAAAATAGAAAGCTAAAAGTCCAATGTAAATCAAACATAAACAACAAATGTTAATACTGTTCAAATTGGTGACCTGCAGCATCAATACAATTCTGAGTACGAGTCACCACAGATTCTGTACATCGTATCAAAACGTCCAATGAGATTTCTCTACACACTGCTTGAATCTCATTCCAAAGAATGTCTAGGTTACGTGGTTTACGTTTGTACACCTCATCTTTTACTGTGCCCCACAAGAAGAAATCCAGTGGTGTAAGGTCTGGAGAGCGTGCTGGAAACTCGATTGGCCCCCTGCGTCCTATCCACCGGCCCGACAAATTTTGATCCAGGTAAGCTCGTACGTCCCTGTGATAGTGCGGCGGAGCACCTTCTTGTTGAAAATAAAAATCATCATTACCGTATAATGCACGAATGGCAGGAAATATGGAATCAGCAAGCATTGTTAGGTAATTAATACCAGTTACAGTGCCTTCAAATCGAAAAGGTCCAATGAGTCCCCTTGAAGACAAACCGCACCACACATTTACACCTGGCAAATTTACAGCTTTTTCAATTGTAATGTGAGGATTTTCTTCACCCCAGTAAACACAATTGTGCCTATTGACAGTTCCATTAAGTTTGAATTGGGCTTCATCCGACCAAATGATGCTACCCATAAATCCCGGTTCACGTATCACCATCTCCTGAATCCATTCACAAAATTGCAACCTTCTATCTGGATCGTCGTCACTTAGCTGTTGCACCAGCCTTGGAATGTAAACACGATACTTGCCTCTCTTCAGAATGCGTAGCACGCTGCTAGCACTTACATCACTTTCACGTGCCCCTTGCCTTGAAGATTTGTTAGGAGAGCGTTGAAACAGTTCCAAGACTGCCATTGATGACTCATCACTTGTAGCTGTTCGAGGCTGACCTGAATGACCTTTATGCACATCACACACTGTTCCATGAACTTCGAACTTGTCTCGTATGCGTGTAATTGTTAATCTTGAAGGTGGTTCTGTATCATAATCCCTTCTCCACTGTCTTTGAACTTCATTTACATTCTCAAACTTCCAGTACCACTTAATAACCTGCTTACGTTCTTCAAAACTCAAACGTACGTCCCCCATGTTGATATTACAAATTCCAACTGATAATATACCTTAGAGGGACGATTATGCTGGCACCTGGCGAAGAAATATAACACTAGCCTTGTAGAGCGGGAAAACAACAATAGTTTAAAGTGTGTATACATTTTTTTGAAGCACCCTGTATTATGGTATAGATTGCATTGTCAATAAATGGCTTGGTTGTTACCTTATAAATAGAAAACAGAAAGTGTCAATGGAGAATTTTAAGGCTCTCTTAAGAGGTCCAATGTTTTCTGAATGGACATTAATCAGATGTGGAGTTCCTCAGGGTTCTATATTGGGGCCACTATTGTTTTTAATATATATAAATGATCTACCCTGTGTTTCATCTAAAAACTCAAAATTTGTCCAATTTGCAGATGACACAAACATTGGAATTAAAAACACTCCAGATTTATCTTCAGAATACATTTCAAATTATGTCTTTGAACTGATTAACAGATGGTTTACAGCTAATGGCTAGTCTTTAAACTTTGATAAAACTCAGTATATGCAATTCAGTACATCGCACAGATTAACACCAGATATAGGCATAAAATTTGCATGCAGTCCATTCAAGAGGTAGAGAGTGTGAAATTTCTAGGTTTGTATATTGATCATAATTTAAATTGGAAAGTACGTGTTTCTGACTTACTAAAGCGATTGGGTGCAGCCAAGTTTGTAATTCGTACAATTTCAGCTATAGGTGATCTCCATATGAGGCAGCTAGTTTATTTTGCTTATTTTCACTCCTTATTGTCGTATGGATTAATATTCTGGGGCAATTCTACCCATAGAGACAAAGTGTTCAGAGCCCAAAAACGTGTAATAAGAATTATGTGTGGGGTTAGCAATAGAACTTCATGTAGAGAGCTGTTCAAGAAGTTAGGCATTTTAACATTAGCATCTGAGTATATATACACATTAATGTCCTTTGTAGTCACAAATTATACTTTGTTTGAAACAAATAGTAAAATACACAATTATGGCACTAGAAGTAAAAATGATCTTTACAAGACTTACAAGTCATTGTCATTTGTTCAAAAAGGGGTCCGATATTCTGGGATACATATCTTCAATATGCTCCCAACACATATTAAATGTCTAGTAGATGATAAGAATAAATTCAGGAAAAAATTGAAAGAATTTTTAATTGACAACTCCTTCTACTCTGTTGAATTTATTTCTAAGGTATCTAAAAAATAATTGCCAGTAGCTTGTGTAAATGTAGTTTACATAATTAATTTACCATGGCTGCTATGACTGTACATTTTACTAGTGTATGCATTATTTTGTAATGGAATTGTGTAATGTACCATGTATGCTATGACTGTACATCTAGTGGTGTACTTATTATTTTGTTATGCAACTGTTTATCTGTAAATTGACAACTT
Source organism: Vandiemenella viatica (assembly GCA_031002005.1). Classification (NCBI taxonomy): domain Eukaryota; kingdom Metazoa; phylum Arthropoda; class Insecta; order Orthoptera; family Morabidae; genus Vandiemenella; species Vandiemenella viatica. The sequence continues at coordinate 62,157 of JARYHS010012186.1, forward strand.
TCCACATTCCACAAAGCCAGTCTCTTATATTGGGATCAATTGAAAATGAATGTATTGTATTGTATTGTATTGTCATCAGTTAAGCACATTTCATGCTGTGTAAATGTCTCAAAAATATCAGAATCTGTGTAGCATTAACTGTATACAGTTAAGCTCTATTCACATTGAGAAGAGGACTCTATGGTGTGAGCCTTAACATTTTGCTCATGCAAAGTTGTCTAACTAGTCCCTCATTGAATAGAGTACTCTAGAATGCGAGACCGAGTATTGTGCTCTCTCAAAGCTGCCTAACAGGACTCACACTGAGTGGATAATTCGGAAGAGGTAGACTGTGCAGAGTCTTCACATTTAGCAGTTATAAAGACTTCTTTATGGAAGGTATATATTGAATATTTGAATCAGTTGGATGGTCACACTTAACAGTAAGCAATTATCATAATCACAAAATAAAGCATGATACTACATTAAAACCTGAGTATTTCTATACATGTAATTATACTTATCTATCTTCAGCAGGAAACTCAAACAACAACTGCCCTCAAGCAACTGTTCACATTAAAGACTACATTTAAATGAGAAATTTTATCACAAGTTATACGGAAATCTTACAGAAATTTAGGATAAAAAGTATTCTAAAATTCATATTTGGGTGTGTACAAGATGAGGCATGGAAAGAAATTGGTGTAAGAATTAGGAGTAGTTCATGGATGAGATAAGATGACCATGGCCACAAGCTGGTACTCGATTTCAGACAGAGGTAGGTAAGGGTGTCAGGGATTGGGGTATCTTACCAAGAGAAATGATGGATAATTTACCAAAAAAACTAAAAAAATTTATCTTGAAATTTCTAGACAGCAATATAGGTGGATACAGGATAGGTGAAAAATGAGTGTGTAGGGAAATAGCCACCAGAGCATCTATCACAATAAACTTAAATTAATTATTCATTTATAATTATACCATGTTGCATTCAAATCTATATGGTATTTTCAGTGTGATGCTTTTTTTTAATATTCATAATAGTTCTTATAAGATTCTCAGAGAAAGAAAAACATGGAAAAGTTGACTGAAAAATAGGGTAATATAGGGAAAAATTATAGTACTTTTTCTGTGTACCAATTTGGAAATTTTTTAAAAATGTTTGTAATAATCTATATAACATTTTTTGAGAAGAAAAATTTGAAAAGGCACAAAAATGGAAAATTTAGAAAAGCTGAAATTACTTTTTCTATGGACCAATAAGTTATGTTATTTAAATGTCTGCAATAGTCTGAATAAGGTATTTAGACAAAGAAAAATTGGAAAAGATTACTGGAAAATTTGCAAAGAACTGAAAGTGTTTTTCCCATGGACCGATTTAGTTATTTTTTTTTTATGTTTATATCAGTCCAAATACATTTTTCAGGGAAAGAAAAATTGAAAAAAAAATTGGAAAATTATAGGAAAATTGCTAGTAGTTTTTCTATGGACGAACTCTGCTATTTATTATTATTATTATTATTATTTGTAGTGGACGCAATAAGGTTTTTAGAGAAAAAAATTAGAAATTAAAATTATATATTATTTGTTTATATCTTTAAATGTTCATAATAGTCTGAATCAGGTGTTTAGAAAACTAATACTTGTAAAAGTTGCCCAGAAAACTGGAAGGGAAAAGCTGAAAGTTCATTGCTCTATGAAACGATTTTGTTACTTTTTTTAGTCATCATAATTTCTGATTTTCTGAATATGGTTTTCGGAAAAGAAAAATTCATAAATTTCCTTGGAAAACTGAAAAGTTGGGAAAAACGAAGTAATTTTTTCTATTGACCAATTTGGCTAATCTTTTTTTTATATATATTTTTAAATGTTCATAGTATTCCAAATAAAAATTACAAAATTTTCTGACAAAATTTGAAAATTTGGGTAAAACTGAGAATGATTTTTGATATTGAAATTTTGTATGAAGTAATGACCGTAACTGATGATTCATACATTTGATATATATAATTTTTTGTTTTTGTTTTGTTCCTTATATTTCTGTAATGGAAATAACGCATTTAAATATTTTCTCTTAAAACAAAAGATTGGAAGATCTGCAGAAAAATTTGGAAAAACGCATTCCAGTTTGAATTAAAATATAATTACCTTTTTTATTTTTTGGTCTGTTTCATGATCTGTCCAGAAAATATAGTTATTTTATTTCTATTTCACTGTCATTAATTGAGGACATGTGCTTGAATCAAATAAGGTATTATTGCAACACATTCTATCAAGAGTTGATACATGAAAAACAATATGATTGTGAAGCATTGAAAGAAACAGTTAAAATAAATGTTCCACTGTTGAATTGACATAAAAAATGTGCTCATGAAAGTTGTGATGTTGAAACTAGTTTCTTCTCAGAAGCTCTGGGTGGAACTGGGAGGAGGGAGGGGGGGGGGGGGGGGGAATTGTTGATTTTGCTTGCAAAATGAAATTGCACTTGCACTTGCTTCATCGGAAATTGCAGCTATGTTGTTGGAATGTGGCCAAACAGCTCATTCAGCATTCAATTTGCCATTGAATATGCACATCAATGAAACTGCAACATGCAACCATTTGAAGACCTGTGCAATGGCCAAAGTTCTACAGCATTGTAAATTGATCATTTAGGATAAATGTATGATGGCATATAAAAAAATCTTTGGAGACATCCGATCAAATGATGGAAGTCTGCAAAACAATCAAAACTGGTTTGGTGGTGTGATGATTGAAATGTAAATAAAACCTTGAGATTTCAAATTTAATGGAAGAAAATAAATCATTTGGTTAACAGAAAATTCTGACTTAATTTAATTGTGACTTAAATTTTGAAAAAATGCCGCATAGCTCCAAGTCGATCACATTCCAGGCACATTACACATTTCCAGCATTTCAGCGGTGTACTACTGACTGAATTCATCTAGCATGTAAAATTTTTCAGTGTCGTACTTGGAGACAATCATTAATAAATACAATTAATATGTTTTTTTTCTTCTCATTTTTACTTTTTTTTCACATTTTCAACATCTTTTTGCAAGTTTACAAAATGATCACAAACAAATTTATTGTAATTTTGATAGTACAATGTCTGTCAGGTCAACTACTATTTACATGAAAATTATTTACAATGATTCTGTTAAACTGAGATTTTTGTTATTCGATTCCATGAAACTTGGGGAAAAAAAAAACAGTATTAAAAAGCAGTAATGGATTGTTTAATCTACTTTCATATATGTTTATGAGTAAAAAAAAATTGTGAGTCTTGGTCTTTTACAGTTTCATGACACAGGGTACCACACTTCCCGGTGATGTGCTTCTAGTAACAGCCTTCATCTCGTATGTAGGCTGTTTCACCAAGCAATTTCGTCTTGATCTTCTCAACAAAATGTGGTTGCCATTCTTACGTACCCTTGAGGTAAATAATTTTATGACTATTTATCTAATTCAGCCAATAGATATTTGCCATTTTTAGTGGAACTTCCATCAATAACTATAATTTTAATGTAGTCTCAACAATCAGTTACCAGTTTATTCAGTCAGCCTTTAACACTTCCAAATCAATTCTTACTATTCAGTTGCTGTTGATTGAAAGCCATTTCCAAAAATAAATATTTAAAAAGTAGTAATGAAGACACTCAGAAATTGGCAAGGAAATTTTTAATATAAATTTGTGTCAAAAATTGATCATAAAATGGAAATTCAGAAATAAAAAATATTGTAATGTTATCATCTTAGGAGAGTTCCCTGGATGCAGATTTAATAGAGAGGCATTAAATGAATTTAATTTGGATGAAGGATATAATTTTACAGTTACTGAAAATGAGTAATACCATTGTGTGTTAACCAAACCAATCATTTACACCACTGAATTTTACTTGCACCAAAGTACTTGTCAACAAGGTAGGTTTAAAGCAAACTGAGAAACTCACAGTTTCCACTAAGATCATCTGGCATATCTCTTCATATTCAGGAATTGTTTTAAGGTTGAATAATGTAGTGTTTCACTGGCGAAATGTGTTTCACAAGGTTTGACATGTCCTCCTTCTTAATTTCTGTAACCACTCTTCCTCACATATGCAGCACATCTTTGCATGTTTGCAAGACTTGGTGGTTTGTCAGCACTTGATGGTTGTAGATTAAGCCAAGAAAGTAGCATGTGTTTCTTTATAAGATGGGAAGGATAATCTGCCTAACTCCTAATAAATTTGTAAAGAACAAAGCTTGCAGTGGGGTTATGCATAAAAACTTTATCTTGGCTCTGACCATGCATAGCCTTGGATGTTACTGTTCTGACTTTATAATAATAACTAGGTCGCCTCATAGCTTATTTAAACCAAAAGCTAAGGAAAGGTAAAAGTTAAATGATGTTCACGAGTTCATTGCCATTAAAATCACTCTATTCTTCAAATCTTACAAAGTCAAAAACCTGAACAGGCAATCAGACAAAGTTACAGAAGAAAAGTTTGCAAGTTTGATTAACCGTTTGAGCCAGACCACAACCATAGTTCAAAGTGCAATTGATTATCACTTGTAAGTAAGTAAAAGTTCGTCACGCCCTTCCATTGTTACACTTGGTTTGAAACTGACCGATACTTAAGATATCCTGAAGCTCCACATGGCATAATGCTATTTCAAAACTTCATTATAATAAAACTTGAATACGCGAATCTACATTATTCCAAAATAAAACTTGCAGAGTAATGCTTGATATGAAACTTGCAGGACTACTAAGCTTCATGTTATTGCACGCACGGTTCCTGGATGACTAACTGAATGCACGAGTCTATAACACATCGCTCTCCCCGCTTCTTGAAGATTCCTGGCAACTCTCACGAACCGTGGGAAAGGATTCTTTCTCTCATTCACATGGGTGGTTTCTGGCGGGCTCATCAGATACCAAAACGCATGTCAGAAAGATTTCGTCATAAAATTTGACCTTGACAATAAAAGTAATTCTCTCTGTTTGAAATTTTACAAAAAGCTATTATGAAGAATTTCATAACCTTAATAGTTTAGCTAAAAATAAATAATTTAGATACGAACTTTCACAATCCTATTCCACGCGAATGCTGAAGACTGATAAAATGCAAAATACTATCTCAACAACTGTAAAACAGCTTTCTAACTTGAATTATAATAGAAACTGACTTTAGAAATGAAATACAATATTATCCAATCTAACTCACGGTTCTGAGAATAAAATTTTATCACACAGTTTCAATTTTTAACAGATACCTTACACATTGTATCTTCAACCCACTAATGAGGCTATATTTATTTGTGTGTGATACAGTGTTCCAATTTAGCAATAGATTTAAGCTAGTCTGTCCCATTTTTGTCAACATTAATCTTATTTCTTCCCGCATTTCATAATAATACTGTGCCACTCTTTTTCTTGTGTAAACTCTTAAGTTTCAATCTGTCAAAATTCTGTATTATTTGTATGGTCTGAGTGGGCAATTGCCATAAAACTATGGTCAACAATTTCTGTTCAGCAATTATCACTCTGCATGAACTTTATCAAATAGTTGTGAAATATTTTCCTCAATTTCACATGCTTCAATTATTACGTTATGTCATAAACATCGCATTTATCACAGGTATCTTTCAGTGAACTGTGGAAATTGAAGTTTAACTCATTAATAAACAACTACAGAAAGGGAACAAATATTTTTTTATTTAAATTTTATTTTTACAAGTCATACGTTACATGTACTTTCATCTTGAGTGGAAAAAATTATCTGTTAGAGTTCTGAGTTTAATGGTATTGTAATCCATATGACGGATATGAGTTAATATAGTCTCACTCCTCTTCCATTGCTGCATCTGGTGTGTAAAATCAGTTGGCATTCTGGAAGCATGAAAGTCTGACTCACTCCTCTTTTCAGAAAAAAAAAAGAAGAAAGAAAGCTGTTTCCTTCATCACTAGAACTTCCACAGCCTAAGGGTGTTTGGGGTTTAATGAAACACTGACTTACTTCATATTTTTTATTAACAGATTGACTTACTTTAATATTGTGTTTGTGTATAAGTCCTTTTTACCAAAGTGATTTTTAATTCTGTGACTATGTTTTAAAAATTATTTTTAGAATATGCTCATCATTATTGTGCAGAAGTATGGAAATTCACTTATAACTTGGCGTTTCCTAACATGGTTAAAGAATTTGTGAACACCCTTATAGAAACAATGCATGAAGCATATGTTTTTATTCCAGCGCTATTAAATTGTAAGAAAAACCCCTCACTAAACATGATAAAAGCTTATGAATACAAAATCACTGTCATTTAAAATTTTTAATTTAATCTTGTACGGTTATCAGATTTATCTATCGATCTTGAAACGGATTAAAATGTTTGTGGTACACATCCATATCCTCCTTGAAGCAAAAGTTACTCATGAAACTATTTGTTTTGTTTGAAAATTTCTTGAAAACTATAGGGTAATCAGAACACAGCATTTCTAGTAAAATGGCTTCGCTCTAATTCTGATTGGACAATTGTTGACTCAGTAATTAGAATGTAAAATATTAAACTTCTTTTGAAGTTGGTGTGGCAACATACAAATCTATAGTTTTTATCTGAACTTGAAAAACTTTGTGAACATAAGGTGTGATGGGACAGTAAAATTTTTCTTAGTTTGAACTTGTGGATTTGCAGATTCATGTTGTATAATTTTGCATCAAATAAAATAAAAATATTAGTTTGTGCAGGGTTGGCTATGTGAAAAACTGTTTTGTAAACTCTGGAAAAAAAGAAGAGACAAAAAAAAAAAAAATGGTAAAAAGGAAGAAAGTCAGGTTGTTAACAATTAAGTACGAGTGTGAACAGATGCTTTTAGCTCACAATTGTTTTTGGTCGTTGAGTATTTCATAAGAGTAGCCTTGAAAAACAATCCTGCAATCTCCATAGAAACACAAAGTCCGATATGAGTCCTAGTTGTAGATGTTGGAGTTATTATTTTCAGAGATGCATTAAAAAATAATGGAAAAACAAGACTTCTCTCAACTCTATTTTAAATATAATAAACTTAATAGAAACAGTACAGAGCATTATATAAATGCTACAATGGCTTTAGATTAGGTTGAAAAATAATGTTTACATTTGGTTTATAAAACTTCACCCATATTACAGAGAATGTTTACAACAATCCAATCAGAGAGTATAAAATATCATAACTGTCATAACTTCCCTATGCAGACCCCAAGCAATGCCAGATACTCTGCTAGTTATATTATTCATAGATTAATTTTTCTCGATAAATACTTTGCAACCCTAATCAGTTTTTTGTACTGTAACAAGTCTGGTGGAAATAAAAAAAATCATCTTAGATGACATTTCACCTGCAAGAACAAAAATTAGAAATTTTAGAATTGCTTGAAAAGGGGTGAAAAGTAATATATATTCAAATAATTATGTATTATTATGACTTATCAATCAGGTATCTATAGTAAATTAACCCTTTGACTGCTGTTGATGTGTATACATTTCATGCTGCCTGCTGGCCCCGAGTGCTAATGACGACTTTAGACGCAGCCGCCGGTTTTCCCCTGAGTGCTGTTCACGAGTTAAGCCGCACCCGCCTGCCGCTACCTGAGTGCTGATGACGAATATAGACACGCTGCTACCTGAGTCGTACAGCAGACTTCACGACCAATTTCTCAATGGCCTTTTGCAGTTCTGGTCGCTAGCTTATCGTCCGAATGTTTGTTTGTAGGGAGCCTAGGCGTTGCTCTACAGTTCACTATTAAACAGTAATTACATCAGTCTTCTTTGTGTCCTGTATTTTATGAAGAAAATGGCAAGATGTCATGGGTGCATTGAGGAAGAAATCATGGAAATTCTTACGAGGAGTGACACCAAGGATGAACTACTTGATTTTGATGGAAGTGATAGCTTTTCCTCAGAATTGGAAGGCTGTAGTCATAAACCATACTCGTCAGCAGGGTTGACAATGCAGTCTCATGTTTCAACAAGAGATGTTAGTTGTTCTGAATATGAGGAGTCAGAAAGTGATAGGAAAATGCTTACGAAGAAATTACGTCTTAGTGATAAATCTGAATGGAAAAAAAATTATTTTCGTCCACTTAGTCATGCATTTGAAGATACGCTGTCAGGACATGTGTGTCAAATAGGGAATGTGCCAAATATTCTGTCAGTTTTCATGTTATTTTTTTTACAGAAGAACTGATGAAATATATAGCTGATGAAAAGAATCGGTTTTATATAACCACTATGGAGAATATTCCAGAATCAGTGCATTCTTGAATATCAAAGTGGAAAGATACTGAATATGATGAAATTTTTTGTTTCATAGCTGTTTGTCTTCTGATGGATCGCGTGAAAAAAATTGAAAATTAGCTAATATTGGACCATAGATGTTCTTCTAAATACCGTAATTCTTGTTGAACTTATGTCCAGATACCGCTTAAACTCGCGTAATAATGGACAGACACTTCACAGCTTTGAAATGTTGAAAAATCTGTTGATTACTTATGTGGAACAAATTTCATCAAAGAAACAAAATTATGTATAATCGGGTAATTACAAAGCGCAGCAAAAATTCAGTCAACATGTAGATATTTTGGGAATCTACATCTACAAAGATATTCTGGAAGCCAAATTTCGGTGTGTGGGGGAGGATGCTTGGGCAAATATAATTTTCAGGTGTCTTTTTGTATTCGTGAATAGCACCAGGAAAAATCGGATGCCTTTAACTCTCTGTATAAGTTCGAATATCTCTAATTTAACAGTCGTGGTCTAAAAGCGGTATGTAAGTGTGGAAGTAAAATATTTCTAGCATCTTCTTCAAATTTATGCTCTTTACAATTCAACAAAAACACTCTGATACAGTACGGAACATTGCAGTTGTTATAAACGGGTATGCAGGAAAGAACAGTAAACTATTAATGTAAATTTAATAATCACGATGCTTTCGACATAAGCTGCGAAAATCTAGTAAAAACTACAAGCAAGATATAATTATTAGTGACAAATAATAGGGTTACTGATTGTATGATTCTGCATTAATTTATTTGCAGAGAAACTATGTAGTGCGAGTATTTATTGTGTATCAGCCATGAGAGGTTACACCAGGAATACTCAGCACTGGGCGTGTGGGACAGTGCAGGCCGCTCCGTCCCCAGGAATAATCACTTAGCACAGGTAGCCGGCCTCAGCGCGGCAGGTAGACGATCCACTGTCAGCAGTGAAAGGGTTAAACAGATGCTTCTGTTGCTGCTAGTTTTTCAATCCCCCCATGCTCTCAATTGTACTTTCATAAGTCAAGTGAGCATTTTCTAATATGGTTTTGGCCATACAACATTAATTAACAGACTCTGAACAGGGAATATTAGTTAGTGCTGTATAAATAGGGCATTCCATTTTGGAAATTGTTTGAATTCAACATTTACAAATTCACAGTGTGTATAGTGTGATTTGAATACATAATTTCTAGTATTACCTCTCACTATGGACACTGCATTGGGTCACCACATCTAATTAATGACTGGGACCAGTGATATCTGTGTCAAGGTATCAGTGCTGCAAGACAAGCAATATTGCATCAAATATCACCAACACTCAATGCAGGAGATATAGCAGACATGTCAATGCAGAAAGTGCTGCGAAATTTGGTGTAGATGGTATATAGAAGCAGAAAACCAATACAGGTAACAAAATGTCATCAGCTTTTGTAGGCTTGTAAAACTATTTGTCAAACTAAAGATGACTGGAAAAAAATTACTTTTGCAAATGAGTCATGATTCTATTTGGTAAGATCTGGAATCAAGTGTGAAGAACACCCCTTGATGCCATGGACCCTGGTGGTTGGGAAGGCACTATGGAAACAGGTGATGGCGCAATCTTGGTATGGACTGTATTTACCTGGCTTGAACTTGGACCCCTGTTCATACTGAAATGATCATTGACTGGTAATGAGCAATTTCAGCTTCTGGGTGAGCCAGGCTCTGTGAGACACGCTGGCTGCCGGATGGTTAGCCAGATAATAAATTTTAATGTGTGACTTTACACGAAAGTGTACTATTTTCTTTGAAAAGTGTTTTATATTTATGTAATATATTTTGACTAGTGAGTATCCACAAATTTTCATGTATATATTTTAAAGTTTAATATCAGATGCACTAATAATGTATAATATCTACAGGTTTCTGAAGAAGACCCCCTTAAGGCGGGTCGAAACCGGTCAATAAATTCATTGAATATTTGAAACAGGTTTGGCTGTGTTTTCATTATAGAAATGTGGATTTTGTTGCTGTCTTTGAGTGATATGATCAGTGCTAAATGAACAGTTATGTAAAGCATATCCTTCACAATTTGAAGGATATATTGTGCAAAGCTGATTGAATGTATAGCATGCTAGTATGAAGTAGAGTGATTGCACTTATCACTAACCCAATGTCAATTCTGGAGGCATTGAGAAGTTATTGTAACTGACTGCCAATAACAGCAGTGGATAATAGATTTAAGTTCACTCATTTCCTGTGTTAATTATTGGCACAACTATATTAACATACATGAATTATAAATTTTAGACTGGAAATGTAGGGAGACTATTTAAAAAATATATAACCAAATCAGCACTTCCTTATGTGTTTTGTTGGGGTTTTATTAATTGTTTATATTGGTACAATCAATGACCAAGGAAGCACTATTTAATTTTTTTAGTAATGGTCAGTTTGTAGGAATTTCATAATTTGGTTTTTCCTTCTTCAAAATGGGCATCAACCTCTTAGATCTTATAGCACATTGGGACTACAAGAAGTAATAATTTTATTTTAAACAAATACTTGGAGAATTATTTAAGTTTACTACCTTTAGTTATCAAGAGTACTTTTCTATTACAATTGCTTATATCAGATGAATAATACAAAACACTCTCTATCACTTGGACTTCTATCCATGTCAAACAATACAGTCTTCAGTTTAACTTTTGAAGAAACCAGTAGACACTTGAATTAAAACATTTATTTCATTAGTCCCAAAAGTCTCAAAAAGTAATGAAATTTTGATAAACAATTTTTAGAGCATAATTGTCTTGCACACTGACCTTATCACTCCCAGTGCTGATTAAATAGTAACCAGGTGATGTCAGCAATTTCACCAACATTTTTATAGTCTCATACCAAACTTGGTTACTTCTGGCTCTTTACACCCTGCATTGTTCTAGAAGATTCTTTGCCATATCACCATATCTGCTCAGGAATGATTCATGAATCTTTCTCAATCTCCAGAAAAATTTTATAGTACATAAATCTCAATATTCTAAACATTTTCACATGATTTTTCAGAAAATTCCCTTAATTTATATATAAAAATTACTTCAAACCATAAAACACAGAATCTAATTTTCCTCTTTAAAGTGTGTCATTCCATTAAAAGTTATGCCAGTATCCACTTTTCTCTGGGGGAAAACAATAATCATGAAATATTAACCAAAACCATTTACAGCTTATTTGCTCATTTCCAAAGCCATACTAAAAAAAAAATAAAAAATAATAAAAAAAATGAAATTTTAAATATATTGTTTTAATACTATCAAATGTAAATAACACAGTTCCTATTACTTTTAAATGCCCTCTCTTCTGCTATAAAGGTGTGCTCCTTGTAAATACCTACTATATAAAAAGTTGTCATTTTTCTATCTGCATTGTGCCTCAGAATTACAAACTTTGTGGATTAACTTGTCCTCTAGTGTTGGAGCTTAAGGATATATGACATGTATTAAGTAAAGTTATTGAGAATGCAAACACATAAAATGCTTCTGAATTAATATATTCAGCATTCTATTAAGTCCAAGAATTTAAAGTTTTATGACACATGCTGTTTCCAGTTATGGCAATGTCATTGTTTTCAGAATATTGGATGTCATTTTTAGTATAGATCATCTCACCCACATCAAAGGCTCATCAAAGTTTTGTTCACAATTCACCCTCTCTTTCTGGTATGCAATCATTCTAATTAAATCTGTCACTTGCTTTGATATTTAAATCTACTATTAAAATATATAAATCGGCTGTTTAGCTAATACAATAGAGCTGTAGTTTTTGGCTACTAAAACTACTTGTTAGGCAGAAAGGTGTCTCGGGGATTGCAACACTTTGCCTAAACTGTGAACAACAAAGTTCATGTCCTGTGTAGCCTTCTGATACCTTAATATTTAATAATGTGGTCACCACAGGTTTGTATTATGAACCCCAAACACGAAGGGTATGATTAAATAAGTTCTCTTGACACATTTTTAGAATCACAAAATACTAATATTCTTGAAAAGTTCACTCTTACATTGTCGGTACCATAATCGTGGATAAGACATTGGACAACAGTTCCATAAAAGATTGAAAAACTAAGCACATTCACATGAGAATATAAACTTACTAAGACCCCTAACTTTAGTGAAAATAAGATTACGGCATGGTACTATGTGCCACAACCACTACCGCATGGAGCAGTTTGCTCTGCAAACCAACACGAAGCTAACAGTTTCAAATCTGGTGGAAGACTGGTTAATTTCAAGATGGCTGTGGTGACTTTTATCAACTTTTCCATACCTATGACCTCAACAAATTCTTTCAGAAATTAATATCTCCCATTATACTAAGTGGTTTAACTTGAAATTAATACAAGGATTTCCTGTGATCATATTCTATCTATTTTAATTTAATTCAATATTCGAAAGGATTTCTACAAGCTTAATCTTGAAGTCTCTTATATCACCAACTTGGCGCAATTTCTGACACTCCAACAACAATATATCTTCAGAATCTTAATTATCTCACTGTTACTTAAACTTTTTACCGAAACCACTACATATTTGTGATCATCTCAATTTAGGCAATTTACTGATATAAATTTCTATATTATATTCCTTTTAGTTAAAAACTTCATTTTTTCTCTTAATTAAAACCACTAATTAAACGTTGCCAAAATAGTTCATTTTACTTCTAAAATACAATAGCTTTCCTAATCATGTGTTTTAAAACATAAACAAATCAAATTGTCTCTTCAACTAAATTTTCCAGACATAAGGAATACATTTAAAAATGATTCTTATAACTAGTTTTCACTCTGGAAATGAATGCAGGAAAATCCATTCAAGTTGAAAATTACTTTACGTGAAATTTCTATGTTCTGCATAAACGACTTAGCTAGTGGTAATGCATATGGCGAACTAAGAGGTACATTACATGCTGACTAAGACTGTGGTTTTTCTCAGTAGGTGAAAATCTGGAATGATCACCCCAGATCTATGTAGCTAATTGTATGGTGAGGAATGAGGAGGAGACTCATGGGTGGTAAGCAGGTGTGTTGTGTATCTGGTCATCTCTAATAACATCTCATAGAAAATGAATACCTCCATTAATCTCCCCCATCCCTGACCCCATTTAAAATATTATTTATGAAGCACCTATAATTTCTGAAAAGATAATTTCAATTTGTGGCTTTGCAGCTAATGCCAAATAATCTCTGCTTAATTATTGGGTGAAACATGAACTAACTGATCAATAAAATGTTTGGTTCATGAAATGAATGTTGTTCCTTTACATACAGTTTTAATTTTTTCATCATAATGATTTAATGTTACAGCCACCTATTCCAACAACTGAAGGACTTGATCCATTAACACTGCTAACTGATGATGCTCTAGTTGCTGTTTGGAATAATGAAGGACTCCCCAGTGATCGTATGTCCACAGAAAATGCAACCATTCTCACTAATTCAGATCGTTGGCCACTTATGATTGATCCCCAGGTTAGTTTCTTCCATTTTATTCATTAAATGAATATTAATTTTCTGCACAGCCTTTAAACAAAGCATTAAAACTGAATATATGTAAATAATTCTTTATATAAATTCATATACAGTGGTACCTTGAGATACGAATTCAATTCGTTCCGTGATCATTGTCGTATGTCAAAAAAATCTTATCTTAAAGCAAAATTTCCCATTTAAAATAATGTAATATATATTAATGTGTTCTAGTGATACGAAAATTCCCCAAAACAGGGTTAAATTACATATAATATACACAATGTGTAAATAAATTAATGAGGAATAACACATAATGTTCATACATAATATTTAATTTTAATGTTTACACATAATAAATAACACATACAGTAATGTTTAATCATTATTCATCACAATCATCACTTCCACGCTGTGCCTTTTTGGCCTCACTTTTTGGACTTTCACTGCGTGAGACCTTCACAAAGTAACAATCAAGAGAGGTCTGTTTCCTCCTCCCCTTTAAAATGTCACAAAAGAATGTGAGACACATATCATTAAATAAGGCACTCGCTCTCCCTGTAGACAATTTCTATGGGTGTCTTTTTTCCACAAAATCTGATGCTTCCTGCCACTTGCCAACGATATCATGAATTTCACATGAAGTAAGTTCCTCTTCATGCTCGACCTCCTCCTCGTTGCTGTGTTCCATCTTTTGTAGATCCTTCAGCTCATCCGTCGTGAGTTCTTCAGCATGCTCCTCAACGAGATCAGCAACATCTGTCTTGTCTACCTCCAAGCCCATGGAGCGACCAATGGATACTATCTCTTTCTCAATAGGCTCGAATCTCTCAAAGTCTTGCTCTAAAACAACGTCTGGCCATAGTTTCCTCCAAGCAGAGTTCAATGTTCTTTTGGTGATACCTTGCCAGGCAATATCTATAAGCTTAAGAAAAATGACAAAGTTGTAATGATCCTTCCAAAATTCCCTCAATGTTAGGTTTTCGTATGTTCGACAACTTCGAAGCAACGCTTGAAAAGATGCTTCATGAAAAGTTTCTTAAAATTGGAGATAACCTGCTGATCCATGGCTGAAGGATAGACGTTTTATTGCCTGGCAGATAGACAACTTAAATAAATTTAAATTCATGTAAAAGGTCATCCTCAAGGCCAGGAGGGTGACCTGGAACATTATCCAACACATAACACATTGGGTGCGCAGACTTCCGCGGTCGTTGTCAATGTAATCTTCAACCCGGACAACCAAGATTACACATAACACATTATCGGTTAAGTATTTTTTAACTGGAGGCCTAAAAACAATGTTCATCCACTCAATAAATAACTGATGGGTCACCCCTGCTTTTCTATTTGCACGCCACAGAGCTTGTAATTTTTCTTTCATAACTTTATAAGCTATGAAGGCCCTTGGGTTTTCCGAGTGGTAGACTAGCAACGGTTTCACTTTGAAGTCCCCATTAGCGTTAGCGCAAAGGGCAAGCATTAGTCTGTCTTTTATAGCCTTGTGGCCGGGTAGACTCTTTACTTCTGCCGTGATAAACGTACGCCTAGGCATTTTTTTCCCAAAATAACCCTGTTTCATCACAGTTGAATACTTGTTCCAGTAGGTATACTTCTTCACTAATAAGTTTCTCAAAACCCTTAATGAAATTTTCAGCCGCTTTAATAACTGTACTAGATGCTTCTCCATGACAAATTACTGAATGATTGCCACTTCGTTTCTTAAAATTCTGAAACCAGCCACGACTAGCTTTGAACCCCACACCACCTTGCGATGATTCTCCCTCCGTCTCGGCTGCATCACACTTGAGGTCTTCGAAGATGGTGCTAGCCTTTTCACAAATAATCGCTTCAGAAACAGAGTCACCAGCCTGTTGCTTCTCCTTAATCCATAATAAAAGTAGCTTTTCCATCTCATCATGTGTATCAGTTCGTAGCTTTGAAATAATGGTGACACCTTTGGAAGGCTGCAGCTTCTTTATCGCTTCCTTCTGTTTGATGATCGTGGATATTGTAGAAGGACTGCTTCCATACTCATTTGCCAAGTCGATGATATGAACGCCACGCTCATGCTTTGCTATAATTTCATGTTTCACTTCCATCGAGATCATTTTCTTAGGTTTTTTCTTTTCACCAGCTTTGTCTTTAACTTTGGGAACCATGGTTAAAATAAAAAATTGAGTATATACCATATATCCAAAATAATACGAAAAACAGCCACAAACACAATGAATAACACAGCGACTTGTGAATGATACGGCGTCAACAACCAAACAGAGCAAAAGTGCGGACAGGAAGCTATGCGAACGCTCTGCCATCTAGCGTTTACCTCCCAGTGTAAAATTACCATACATATAGCTATAAGCTTTTCACCTTTTCCTATTGAAATATCTATGGTATTTCACAAAATAATATCGCGCATCGCATATTCATATTTGAAATTTTTCGTTGTATGTCGAGGTATACATTTTCAAATATTTTATGTCGTATCTCAAAATATTCGTATGTTAGGACATTCGTATCTCAAGGTACTACTGTATATATAAAAATCAATGTGTGTCTGTATATTTATTCCAGGTTCACATCGAAATAGCTAAGGAATTTTTTATGAAATCTGCTACAATTATTTTTCATTGGGTGTCTAAAAATACTATACGGGTAAATTAAATGCAAACCTTACTCTTTACCATCTGGTTATGGTGGAAATGAATCTCTTACTATTATTATTATTATTATGTGTGTATAAACTCAGTTGGATCATGCAGTATTTTCATGATTCGCTTTTCTGAATTTCATGTATATTGGTAGTTGTCATTTTTACTCCATAAGTTACCTTACTTACTTTAGTCCACTTGGCTCCTGGTCTTGTTAAGAACTTCATTCTCTGGCTGCACTACCCATCTGTCAATTGTTTAACTTAATAGGTTCCTGTCTAAAACTTCCAAAGTGTACAGTTGAACCCCTCTAGATCCTTTCTGACTTGTTGCGTCCACAATATACTCTTCAGTATTCTGGTATAATATCATGATCTTGTGTGTAAGTCTTCTTTTTGGAAGTATTTAAATATATCCATAGAATTTTAATCTGCAAATTTAGATAGTTTCTCTGTTGTTTTTGGATTTCTATGGGCCAAGAATTTTCTGTAAGATCTTTTGTTTTTCTAGCCTTTTCTGTTGAGTATCGGAGTTTCATTTGATTATTGTGTTGTGGTGCCAGATCTTTGTAAGTATGACTTGCATTTATTGTTACAGATTATAAGGGAAAACATATGAAGATATATTTTTATTTAATTTAATATTAATTAAAACAGAAAAGGTTAACCATTTATTTTATTTTATTTTTTGGTTGTTACAAAAATGTTATGATGTCATATCTATGGTTACCAAAGAAGATAGAGGGGCTATATAATCTGTGGAGTAGGTCAGAAAAAAGACATATGGGGTTGGTTTTAAAAAAAGAGAAAAAAAGAGAGGAGACGTGGTGGATAGTACTGTATGAAAAGTAAAGGTTGTGTATTATGAATAATGTTGATTTGAATAAATGTTCATTTACTAATGATAACGAAGACAAGAACTAAATCATTTACTGCTACCTTATATTTTGGCAACCGTGACAGGATGACAATAGCATACTGTTTTATTAAATGAAAAATTTGAACCTGCAATTTTTGGATATAAGATGATCATCGCTTTGACAAGTACCTAAACAAAAAAAAGTACTTCATTATATTTTGTAAAAAAAATAAATCAAAAATTAAAAGTGCTGTTGAAATTAAAGCTCTTGAGAGAAATTTTTGGGCAATTAAGTAAATAGACAATAATTGAGCAAGATATAAGAAATCGAGCAACAAATAGTTTATCATCTGAAAAATATAAAAGAGTTGATTGTGTTCAGTGCAAGTCAGAATTATTGTTAAAATCTATTGTAAAACAGGGTAATTTTTTCTGTTATTAATTTTAAAAAAACATTTAAGATAAAATGGAATTTAAATGTTTAAAGAGTTCTTTTTACAATAGTTTATATATTGTTTTCAAAAGTAAAGAAAGTACATCAGACTATTTCCAGACATAGTGGACTGTTCAGAGGTTTGGCCTTAGCAGTAGTAGTATTTCTTATAAGTAGATTTGGTTTGTGTAATATTAAGTGTAGAAATATTAGCTTTTGTTTGATTTTTGTGAATTTAATTACAGTGAACAGTTGAGGGTATCATGCTAAATACGTGTTTATGAATTCAGCATTGTTGTTCATGGCATGGCGAATGTATCCATGCACGCTTTCGTTTGTTATACAGTAAGATTACTTGGATAACATATTTTTAGCCTTAGTAGTAGCAAAGTAAATTATTAACAGATATCTTCTCGTAACGTTTTGCAACAAACATTTATTGTTAAAGCCACTAAAATATTATAGAATGGAAAAAGCTTTTATATTGATGAGAAATATTAATTTTAAAGATAATTTTGTTTTCCCTGCAATATTTGTTCATTGCTAGAAAATGCATCAAAAATACTGCTAGCGACAAGGCAAAGAGTAGAAAAATAGAAATAGAAATGAAGAATGCAAGATTAACAATGAATTTGAAGAGTTAAGACTTGCAAATGAAAAATATGAAGGATTAAGATATTTTTTAGTGGGAAGAATTGACTAAAAGGATAATAAAGGAATGGCTGAACATGTGGGGGCAGCATTAGAAGAATGAAGAGTTGATTATACAGAAACAAAGGAAGTTGGAAATAATGATGACAGATCAAGTAGAGAAGTTCAGAGAGAAATTAGAAAACTTAGTTTGGAGGATGAAAAAACATAGAAGCAGAATGGTCACAGGATCTAAAGGAGGATTGTTGGAAAAGGAAGAAAATATGCAAAGTGGAGATTTTAACGAAAGTATAATGAAGAAGGATGAAACACAATACGTAATGCAGATAATAAAGAAACCAATGCTACAAGCATATAAAGCCGACTTACTTTAATTTAGGAGTCCTGGTATTCTTAAAGTTTTCGAAGTGAAGTAGTTTCAGTTCAGCTAAAGAAAATCTTTGATATAGGCTGTAGTTATTTTGAATTTGGGGGAAAGGTTCACGGAAATGCTTATATTTAGCTGTACTATAAAACAATTATACAGTATTCTTAAAGTTTTCGAAGTGAAGTAGTTTCAGTTCAGCTAAAGAAAATCTTTGATATAGGCTGTAGTTATTTTGAATTTGGGGGAAAGGTTCACGGAAATGCTTATATTTAGCTGTACTATAAAACAAATAAAAAAATAGGGTTGAGAATTATAATTGATTTAAAGTTGTACAAACAAAAATCAAATTTCCCTGTTTATAGAACATTTAATTTTTGTAAAAGTTCTGAGTTCAGAATTTGTACAAAAACAAGATGTGGGAGCATGGATAAGGGAAAACATATGAAGGTAAATTTGTATTTAATTTAATATCAATTAAAACAGAAAAGGTTACCCAGTTAATTGTTTTTTTCTTGTTACAAAAATGTTATGATGTAATATCTATGGTAACCAAAGAAGAATGAGGGGCTTTAATCTGTGGAGTAGGTCAGAAAAAAGATATATGGGGTTCCTTTTGGCTCCAGAATCTCTCCTAGGTACCTGAGGTGTGGAATGCATTTGATTTGCCTACATCTCATGTTTAATTTCTGAGTGTCAAATCCATTGCAGATGAACTTACTTTTCTTCAATGAAATTTTCAAGCCTACTTTTTCTTGAGGACTTCTGTCTGCTTTATCACAGTGATTTCACTGCTCACTAGAATCACCAGGTCATCTGCAAATGCTAAGTAAATGAACTTGATGTCATCCTTTGTCAATCAGAGCTATGTGGGTTTCCAGTGGTTTTGGTTTTTCAGTTCTTTCTTCCATTCTCTAGTGACTATATCCAAGAAGAAATTGAGAAGGAGTGACTACAGTCTTTCTCCTTGTTGAATAAAGGTCTTAAATATGTAACAAGCTTTGCTTGTGCTGTTTGATTTACCGCTATAGTTTTTTAGTCATGCAGTGAGGAATATGTTAACCAAGTATCATTAAAATTGCCCCAGTCATTTTAGGAATGTAGCAAAATGTAGACTCAACTGAAACCCACTAGAAAGGGATATGTTAGTGTCAATTTTCACCTACAGTATTTTCAGTAGCATAGTGAGAAACATTTTCACCAAATTTTATTAAAATCATTCCTGTCTTTAAATAAATATGTATTTAGATTAATTTTGAATATTACAAACAGTAAATAATAGCCAAAAAGAAAGCACTCAGGAAAAAGTATTGCTTCAAACAGAAATGGTGGTGCATGCCCATATTCCGCATCTGTCCTTGTGCTTTATATATCATCATAGCAAAGCAGATGCTTACAGAAAACTTACGTGCTTGAAGCAGAACAGGAAGTTATTTGGTATAAGGAGTATCTGGGGATAAAACTTGCTCCTCGACACTGCATCACGTCAAAATTTCTGCTTCTATTAAGTTCCACTGCAAAATTGTCACTTTAAGTCAGGTCCCATTAAGTTGAGTGGACATGTGACAGAATTCCGGGTATAGCTAAAGAATTTAATAGCTCGATTGGGTAGATGAGACCTCACTTTGCATCATGACACTGTTGTTGGAATTGCAGACAATATTTTTGCAATCTGCATGAGATCATATGGTGTCATTAATAAAGGCTACTTGATCATTGTGAGTCATCAATATAACTCACTCACTCTCTCTATTTGTTGCTTTCTTTGTTTCACTGTAAACTGATGTATTTAATACCTAATTAGCGGGAAAGGCTACAAATAGGCTAGGTGGAAGTCTAAATTTTCCTTCTTATTTTGGAAACATATTATTACTGATTTCAAGCAACAAATCCATATGGTAGTTTCAGCATGATGTGCTCTCAAAGATATGTACAGAAAGACATACACACAAACAGATAAAAGTGGGGAAAAAAAGTAATAACTTTTGGTTTCTATATCGTTAGTAATGCCTCCTCAAATTAAAATTTTCAAAGTATATTTAATGTACAGATTTTGGACTGTTACAGTTTTATTATATGTATAGCATTACTGATAGTGATGTATTTTGGTTCACTTGATTCTATCAACAAACTAAAAACATGGTAGTGCTGAATACCTTTAATTTAACCCTAAGAATTATAATTAGCACAAAGACATGTGGGCAAGTCTCTCAAGTCTTTTATAACATTTTGTTACAGGCTGAAAATAGCTGTGGCAGACTTGATGAAATTTACTTCACATATTTCTTACTGGGTGACTAAAAATACTGTAGAGTCAAATCAGCCAGAAGCATAATGTGCAACACCAGTTCTTAATCTTTATATACATAAAAGCCACAATATGTATGTATGTTTGGTTCCAACCCACCAGTGTGGTTGCATGAATTAAGATATCACACCCTGAATCAGCGAGGAACAATGAACCCAGATTCAAATCCTAATCCTTATATACAGAGCATTCTGATTACTGTTTTTAGATGATTTTCTGTATTTACATAGGTGAATGCTATGATGGTCCCCAATCATTGTCTCATTAACTACTAACATTTCAACTATCTTTTTGTGGCTTTTGCTCAGAAAGGCAAGATAACATTGATAGTGATCACAGATGTCTGCACAATCATTTGCAAATACTCTTATCGTGAAGAACACAATTTGTAAATGTTTTATTTCATCACCACATCCAAAGTGTGATGTGATGTTGATCAAATCAGGTACAGATGTCTCTCATTAGACAGTTTAGAGTAACTGTAACATAGTTGGCTTTATTGTCAATTGAAAATTATAAGGGAGAATGGTTGGTATTAAATTGGTTAAGTTACCCAAAGAGATCCTGTCCCAAAAAGATAACTCTCAGAAGAAAATGTAGTATGCATGACAAGTTATAAGGTAGTTTTTTGTTAAAGAAAAAAATTCCAAGTCATGAATAAAACTGGTAATCAAAAGAAAATTACATCAGATTAAAAATCTTTTAGTAGAAATAAGATGACAGTAGCTTGATATCGTTGGGTTAGATGAAAGTACATTAAAATTAATTTCATAGCAAAAGTTATTTATGCATCGAGGTGAAGGAGACCCTACAGAAAATATAAGACTTAATGAAATAAATATTAGAAAAGGTAAAACTGAAGTAGGCAAAACTTGTAGGAGGCATCCTATTTGTATGAAAGCACAATTTTTTAAAAGTAAGTTTGATATAAGTTTCAATCAAAACGGCAAACTACAAATATAAAATATTTAATTTCAAAATGTTTAATCTGAATTTAATAATTGTGGTAAAAATTGGAGAGACCACATCTTTTTAATTAAAGGCAATTATATGGGAGTAAGATACACTAAACTAATTGTAAAAATATGTAGGATTTTTGGTTGTTGGAACAAATACGCTAGAACAAATAGTTTTTACAGTAGATCTAAAAGATAGTTTTTCTGACTTCACGAATTAATAATGACAAAATGAAAGCAGATGTGAAAAAATTTATAAGGACATAATGTGGTTAGAATGAAAGGTTCTACATTATTAAAAAGTTTCAATGAATAGTCTATTTAAGAAACATGAGGCCTGACCTCGACCACTTTTAGTTTCAGACAGTTGACATGTTGAGAGTGGGTGTGAAGGTCAAGGACAGTGGCAGGGCAGTAGGTTAATCTTGAATAGTTTACTTCAAAGATTCTTACTACAGTTGTTTTATTTTTGAAATGCATCCTTAGTAATCCAACTTCTTTTTCTAAATTTAATTTGTCAGTAAGGAAAATTTCATCTGGGCAGGAGGTTTCAAGTGAAATTAATTTTTATTGTGATTGAATGAAGTGTAGATAATTCTCGTGGCATTAATCCACAATTTTTGGAACAAAGTTCTTCTAGAAACAATTTCTGTTGTGAGAGTAGTGATGTTTGAGATCTTTGAACAATAAAATACTGGACTTTAAAATCTATTCTGAGTTTTGGACAATTATTAGATGTTCCTACTGTAAATTCATTGCGGTTGGCGACTGATCTAATTAAATATAACATTACAGAAAAATCATGAATAAGAAAGAAAGGACAATCAGGTTTCCCAGTTCAAGATATTACTTGACATTGGAGGATGCCACCAATTATTTCTTTCTTACATAATGTAATAATAAATCTGCTCCAAACAGACAAACTATATTGCATATTGTACTAAGCTAGTCACATGATAATAGATTCTAGTAGTTTGTTGAATTTGTCTAATTTTATGCAGAGATTGGAACAGTAATTATCAAGACATACAGTACTTTGGAGTGTGGAATTTTTTTCCTCACAAAATTTATTGTTTTTTTCTGTTAATTTTTTTAACCTTCATACAACCAATTATTTCTCCATTGAAATTCTCTCTTTTTAATATACTATTTCTGAAGTATGATGTTTGAAACATTATTTACACAAGTATTTATTAATAATTACATAATCACTTCACAATTTATGAAATGCCAAATTGAAAAATTACTTTGATTATATGTAAGGTAAAACATTATAGCTAATTCATTTTTGTTAGTTGCAAGGTGTTAAATGGATCAAACAGAAGTATGGTGATAACTTAATTGCGATAAGATTGGGACAACGGGGATATCTCGAGGTCATTGAGAAAGCATTGACTTCAGGAGCCACTTTATTGTTTGAGAATATTGATGAAAATGTTGACCCAGTTCTGGATCCCCTACTTGGCCGCAATCTCATCAAGAAAGGTCGGTAAGTCTGCTGTGTTAATCGAAAAACTATAACAATGGATAGAAGAAGATGTTCAGTTGACACTCGCCTCTTTATGCATAATTTTCAGAATATCTAGCAGCAGCACCCTATAGCTAACTATATATTTCTAACTTACAAAGTTGTCCACCAAACAAATTTATTTATGTAAGCTTACAGAAAATCATGCATTTTTTAATGCATTAATTACACAAGTAAGTAAGAACACTGAGAGAATTTGGTTGGGAGAATAGTAATTAATCCTTAACTCAGGTTCTAATAATGTTTCAAGGTATCTCTTGTTTTCACTTTTACTTAAACTGCCAAAAAAGATGAAGTAGTACTTTGCTTTTGTACTTTAAGAGATCCCAATGGGAAAAAATATTTGTCAATTAAATTGTCTTTTCTTAAAAATTAACTTTTTATATTTGCTCATCAGTTAAAAAATTGTTTTGAATATTGACTAATTTGCTTTATTTTCCTTATTTTAGTGTTAATTACCTGTTTTGTATGGCAGGGCTATTAAGATTGGTGACAAAGAAGTTGAATATAACAGCAACTTCCGTTTGCTTTTGCACACAAAATTAGCCAATCCTCATTACAAACCTGAAATGCAAGCACAAACTACTCTCATTAACTTCACAGTTACAAGGGATGGTCTTGAAGATCAGCTTCTTGCAGAAGTTGTCAAAGCTGAACGACCCGACCTTGAGGAACTGAAGGTAAGCATCATAAGGATGAAAATAGTTGTTAAAACCATTAGTCATAGGTTGAACTATTCCTGCATTTCAATTTCCCTTATTATTCTGTATGAAAAAAATAGCATTAAATGAAAAATTTAAAACGTGGTCTAGATTTGAATAAAATTCCAACCATAATCAACCACTCATATAATATCTTCAGACAAAGAGTTCAATTCTCCAATAAACTGAAATATGTGTTGTACAAATTTGATTCTATTGAGATTGTGTGCTTGCTGCAAATCTTCTTTTTAAATACTGCAAATTACATTTTAAGATTTGAAAAATAATGTCTATTTTGTGTCTAGATAATTAATTATGAGATAACCCATGATGTAGTTATGTTCAGTTACTAGTATAAATTATAAGTGTTTTCTTGAATCTCATAGACAGTGGCACTAATTAATACTACTCTGTAACTGGAGAAGTAGTTACTGAACATTTGAAAAAGTGTGACAGAACAGGATAATTTCATAAGAAAATCATATTTTTGTGAAATGAAATTAAACAAAAATGATATATTTACTCCTTTAGCAAGGAAATGTAAGTTGCCATGGCAATAAAAGAAAAATCAAGAGATAGCTAGAGGTTTAGCGACGTACAGGCCGAACGGTTGCTTTGTTACGAGTTCACTGCTGAAGAACCTTGCATTCTTCGGATACTTTAAGACCGATGTAGTATCCTAGAAGAATAAGAATTGGGAACAATAAATGTCAATCATAATAAATAACCAAGAAGAGTTATATTTATAAAATTAACGCCAGGCGCGCGACATGGCGACCGTGACAGGACTTGCATTTGTGTGGTGTTAAGCTAGAATGCTGTATGTATATATGTTTTCATTAAGACAATACATGTTTTTTTTAGTTAATTTCTGTATATTGTTAGTATTAAGAAGAGAATATTTTGTAAAATGTTTTGTAAAAAATTCTAATAGGAACAGAGGAAAGAGTATCGCTGGATGCAAGGTTATTTTCTTAAGTTTACCAATGTCTTTTAAGCAAAGACATGGTGAACTTGAGGAGGCATGTGACAGAACAGGATAATTTCATAAGAAAATCATATTTTTGTGAAATGAAATTAAACAAAAATGATATATTTACTCCTTTAGCAAGGAAATGTAAGTTGCCATGGCAATAAAAGAAAAATCAAGAGATAGCTAGAGGTTTAGCGACGTACAGGCCGAACGGTTGCTTTGTTACGAGTTCACTGCTGAAGAACCTTGCATTCTTCGGATACTTTAAGACCGATGTAGTATCCTAGAAGAATAAGAATTGGGAACAATAAATGTCAATCATAATAAATAACCAAGAAGAGTTATATTTATAAAATTAACGCCAGGCGCGCGACAAAAGCCCGAGAATTTGAGTAACTTGTTTTATGAGACATTTGGGATGATGAGTCAGGATTGGGAAGGTGTAAATTAGAGAACCATATTATCCACACAGTTAAAAAATGAGCAGACTAAGAAATTTGAAATTCATCCTGAGAATATCATGAAGGAACTAAGAAAGCTAAAAAAGCATAAAGGAACTTGTAGAGATAATATTATTACAGATGTATCAAACTTAGGAGGATGTGACATTGTACCTTATCTTGAAACATTATTTAAATTGAGTCTTGATACTTGCTGCTTACCAGATTAATGGAAAAATGTGATATTAGTGCTGGTCCATTAAAGGTCAAAAATTACTGGCAAATCAGTTTGACGTCAGTGGTAGGTAAATTAATGAAGATTGATATGCTACCACATGACAGCTACCTATGAGGAACCGAAGTGATTTTCAAGTTGAAAACATGGCTTTAGGCAATAATATTTATGGGAACCTCAGTTAATAGCCTATATGCAAAGTATTTTGGATGAAATGGTCAAGGGAGGCCAAACGGTTAGTGAAATACTAGATTTTTCTCAGGTTTTTGATAGAGTGAGTCAGTATGCGGTGCTAAATAAGGTAAAAACTATTGGAGTGGATGAGAAAGTTATCTCCTGTACAGAAAAATTCTTAAAAGATAAAAAGCAAAAATTAGGATACGTAATGCAGTATCAAAGGAAGTTATTATTATTATTTCATATCAGAAACATATAGTTACACAATCACAAACATCAAATTAAACTGGACCAGAACTTGGCCACTTTCAGTGCATTTTCTGAGGCCTCATACAGTTCAGCTGCCGAGCAGGATACTGGACACTGGAGTATGTGCTGGACAGTCTGGTCTTCACCGCAGTTGCACTTGATATCATTGATCTCAGCATAGCCCCATCTTGCTAAGTTCACTTTGTATCTGCCCACTCCTGATCTCAGCCTATTGCAAGACTTCCACATCAACCATCCCTTGTCATAACCAGGTGGCAAACATTCAGACACTCTTCCCCAGCCTTGCGGAAGGGGAGCCTTAGCTTCCCATAGTTGTAACCTGGCTTCTTCAGTTGTGGTAGTAAGTTCCTGAGATATTTTTAGGAAACTTTTCCTGAACTTCAGTCTTTGCCTGTGAGGGATATGGCCATATAGTGGATGAGATTTTTCATGACCTTTCCACCATGAAGCCATATTGCTCCTCTCATAATCCACTTTTCACCTCTTCCCTTATCTTTCTATCCATTACCTGCTTAATTATTTTGACATATAGGAAGTGGAAGCGAAAATGGGAATTAAATGAAATTGTTTAAGAAATGAATTCTCAACAGTAATAACAAATAACTAAAGCAAAATCATAATTTGCGGAAACACTTGGTGTCATCTACAGCCAGAATAAATGGTTTCTAATCCTTCTGGATAGGATGGAGGACAAGGAATGGGAAGGAATTCGACCATGGCTTCTTGAAGGAAATATCCTGGCATTCACCTGGAATGATTTGGGGAAAACATGGAAAACCCAAATCTGGATGCCTGGATGTGGACTCTAACCTGCGTCCTCCCGAATGCAAGGACAGAACATTAACTTTTCACTCATCATGCTCAGTCCAATACTTCCTCTGAGTTATAATCAATGCTTAGCTCTCTTATCAGAGAATTAAATTTTATAAGATTTCATTATTTCATGCCATGTATCAAGCTGTTTTTGTACTTGTGCTTGTAGTTTCCACATGCCATCAAATCTTCCACATCTTCCTTAACTTACTGACCACATTCTTAATTTTTCATCCATTCTAACAATCAATAGAAATGAAGAGAGTGCATCTCTGCTTATGCATATTGTCTGATCTGTACTATTATGTCCTTTCAAACATATTTTAACAAATTCCCTATCCATACTTTTAGTTGTAATTAATCAATCCCCTGGTGGCTCCTTTCACTTTCAACAGTTCCCAAACTGTCTCCCTACAGATACTAACATATGCATTCCCAATGCCCAAAAATGACACAATTTGATCTTTCACATGCTTGTAGTGCTTCTATTGTAATTACATTACTGCAAACAATAAGTCCACTAATGACCTTCCCACCATCAAGCCATATTGCTCCTCTCATAATCCACTTTTCACCTCTTCCCATATCTTTCTATCCATTACCTGCTTAATTATTTTGACATAAAGATCCAAATACATAATGTTTCTGCAATTCTGACTACTTCTTTTATATCCTCCTCACAGATTGATCAAGAACCATTTTCTCTTTCCAAACTAATCTCAATATTCTGTATATCGTCTGTATTTCTATAACATCTGCTGATTTTATCATTTCAATCTTTACTTCATCTGTACAAAGTACTTTAAAGTAAGATAGTGTAAGGAAAATTACCACACTTACCACAGATGAAAGCAGAAGGACCAAACAAACACAAAAAGCATGATATTTCAGTAAATAACCTTAGTCATGTAGGAGGCAATACTTATGGCAGACCTACCACATGAATGAACTGAAGATGAAAAACATTTTTCCCCTGCCATATGTCTCACTTTCTGCATGACTAAGTTACAGTGTATGGTTAATTTCCTTATCCTATATTATTTTCATTGCTTAATTACAGTTTCACTGTCACAATTATCCAATACTAGGTACTTTACCTTCATTTTCATAATACAACTTTGACTTCTCTCCATGTCATGTCTTTGTTACCTCTCAATAATTTTAATATTCAGTAATAGATTTTGACTTGTCCCACGTTTATCTTGGTCTTCAAAAAAATCCTTCCGCATCATCTTCAACTCATCCATTTTCAGTTTAAATTCCATTATTATCCATAATTCTTATATATTTATTATTATTATTTGACAATTGTATATCTCATTTCCCTAATCCCTTCATTTTCCTTTGTCATATACCCTTAATTTTGCCAATACATGATCAAAATTAGTTAAAAGAGCTGTGAGCTCATACAAATTTAGCAGTAGAATATGTTTACCTAAAGTCATTTTCACGTAGTTTTCAGGAAGGAAGCAGTATTAATCAATAAAATTCATTCTCGATATAATGTAAACAGTGACTATATAAAAAGTTTTGTTTATTTTCTAACAGATTTTACTCCCTTCATATACAGATGTGAAGTAGAAGATTACAATTCAAATGAGATGCAACACTTAAGGTTTATAAAATAGTACTGAGGAATAATTTGAGATTTACAGTGAATCAACATAAAGACGGGATGGCACCAAAACAATTTTTTTTTTTAAATTTCACAACTCTAATTATTAAGTTAGAGTAAAGCTTCATAGTTCAAAAGATGCAGAAAAATTCAAACCATGCTATATAGAAAATTAGAATCTGTAGGTAAAGGAGAAGTAACCTTTTCGAAATAAAATGTTGGTTTTCAAATGACTTACAGGTTTTAAAATTTGCTGAATTCAGTTATAATAATATTTAATTAAATTGCATTGGAGTGCACACCCCAGTGGAAATTTCCCTTCACACCCATCATATCCCTTTCCTGCACCCACCTACTTTTACCCACTGCAAATTTTAGCATTAAATTCTTTCAATTTTTTGGTAAATTATTCATCATTTCTTTTTGTAACTTATTCGAATCCCTGACACCCTTACACTAAAAAGAGAATCCTCCTACTACCTTTACTACCTGCAAATAATCGTTGTATGACAAAAGCTGGTTTAAGAAGAAACAAGGAAATCATGGTGGAGATGTGACTTGCTCATGGCTAGTCTATTCCCCATTTTTTTTTTATCTGTCATTAAAAATTCATTAGAGCACAAACATGGATTTACCCTCTCGAAAGCATCTGAGAGACTCACTGCGCATGAAAATGTGAAGAATCATCATGAGTGCTTCACTCAATGGAAAGTAATTGAAAGAAATGTTGCTGCAGCTAAAGGTATTATTGACGCTGAACTTCAAACTCAGATCGAGACAGAAAAACAAAAGTGGCGTAATGTATTAAAGAAAATCCTTCACTGCATTAAATTTCTTGCTACTCAAAATCTTGCATTACGAGCTCACAGAGAGTCTCTTAGTAGCCTACATGCAATGGATCTGAATCCGATAATGTTGGTAATTTCCTAGGATTAATAAAGCTCCTGGACAGGGCGGATCCAGGTGGGGAGGGGACTAAGGATCTCAAGTCCCTCCTTCCCAAAGCATCTAGGTCACCTCCAACGACATCGTAATTTTGGGGACCTTTTCTTCTATACTGTTTTTATGTTTTATAAGGGCGGCAATGTTTTTTGTCGACCCTCACCCCCCCCCCCTCACCTCATCCTATAAAGCAGCCAAGTCAAGACTCCTAAACCAAGATCCTAGCACCCCCAAACCAAAATCATGTATCCGCCACTGCACCTAGATATATTTGACTCCATCATGAGTAACCATCTTGCTCAGGTTAAAAATCATCCTGGCACAACATCGTACTTTTCACCTCGTGTTCAAAATTAGTTCAGTTATCTAATGGCGAGTACTTTTTGTCAGTGTTTATTGTGAAACATTTGCAAATCATTATACTTTGGTCTCATGTTTGACTCTACTCCCAACCATGCACATCGTGAGGAGATGTCAGAAATAGTGACATACATAGAAGTTGATTTTGAAAGGAAATCAGTCCGCGTTAGAGAGTCCTTTCTTGATTAGATTCAGATGAGCCAAAAGGACACTGAAGGCTTAGTTGATGTAATCCTTAAAAATCTAGAGAAAAGCTGTATGGATGTGCAGGATTGTCATTCACAACGTTATTACAACTCTGCTGTGATGGCTGGGCACCGAACTGGTGTTCGAGAAAGAATAACCAAAATAATAATCTGCTGACATTTGTAAATTGCGTGGATCATCTACTCAATTTGGTTGGTGTACATGCAGTCAGGCAGTGATACTTTTCTCGTTCCACTCTGCACTTGGAAAAACTCAAGAACTCCGTGCCTGTGGTTGTAAAATCAGAGTCTGAAACAAGATGCAGTGCAAGGATTGAAGCAGTTAAGCTAGTGAACAAATATCTTGAAAATTTTGAGATAACAACCATACAGTTAGTTAATTGTAAAATAACTAGTGTAAGTGATAGTAAAAATAATATGGTGGGATGTTTAAGTTGGCTAACATGTAATGCAAAGAGTTATGCAATTAATATCGCTGACTGCATCATGTTTTTGTTTTTGTTGACTGGTGGTTGTCATGGATGTTTTAGTAGTAGAAGCTGAACTTGAAAGTCGTTGAATTAAGATTTGTTAAGCTTGTGAGAGTTTCAGTACTGAATGTGAAATAAATAATCAATGTTGGAAAAATGAGAGAAGAATTATATAATGAGTAATGAATAAAATTTATCAAGATAATGGTTTGTACTAAACAGCAGCGAGGTGGCTATCATTCGTAATGTTTTCTTTAAATCCAGAATGCATAACAGGCCATATTAAACAGCAAAAGGAAGCATTAACCTCCCAAAGTTCTCCAAGACATGACAGACAATGGCAATCAAACTAGTGAAACAAGAAGTGAGGCAAGGCTTCTGTATAATCGCATGTTGTCCTACGATTATCTGACTTTGTTCTATTGACTGTGTTGAAAAGCGGCTCCAGGATCCTAGCATGAATTTTCATGATGCTGCCATTAATGTAAAAGCCCTCCGAGACCATTTTACCAGTGAAAGTGGTTAGTGATGCACTCAAGAAAGGTTTGAATCTTTGCCAGGAATGAGATCTGATTGAAAGATGCCAAAGGTGAAAAAAAACGAATGGGCAGAGTAAATGTGCTGGTTTTGATCCTAAGTAAGAAATAGAAAGAGTTATGAAGGAATTGCTGGATTGTGTTGTGTGTGAAATGCGCGAAAGGTTCAGTCGTCTGCATGGAACTAACACCAGGTTTGGATTTCTCCTAGATATTAAAAAACTGTATTACTGCACTGTTGACTGTGACCATTTAAAAATGAAATCTAAAGTATTTTGGTACTTGTATGTTCAGATACAACAAAATATTGAATGTTCGAATACTAATATCCACAAGAAAAAAGGTAAACATAAAAAGATCTGAAGAGCTTCTTGAATTTGTTGTTGAATGAGGAGATGAGAGCATCTTTCCGAATCTGCGCATATCAATATAGGTTTTGCTTATGTCTGCAATATGCATGACAAGATGCGAGCGATATTTCAGTAAGCTAAAACTAGTAGTGACTACTTTCGTATTTGAGGGCTATAATGTGTCAAGAATATCTTTGCTCATTGTAGAGCGAGAAGAAATCGAAGAAATATATTTCAGAATTGTTATTAATCTGTTTGTGCTACGGCCTGATGACTCAGTGGTTAACGCGTCTGACTGGAGATTGAAAGGTCCCCAGTTCGGATTCCTTTCCCGGTGGAGATTTTTAGAGGCACTTAACCTGACCTTCACCTCTGGCATAGCTTGCTGTGTAATCTGAAGTATGTCAAAAAGCTTCCGTGGTTTGGATTCCACGTTAAACTGTAGGCCCCTGTACCCGGTACAATTGCCGGCTTAGGTTAAGGCGACTACGTCAGGTGCAGAATGAGTAACCAATAGAAACTCTGTCTCCAGATCACACCACGACCACATGGAATCATTATGTTATCTATTTGCGTCGCAGAAGGCAAGAGAGTTGCAATTTTAAGTTTAATGTTATGAAATATTTTTGTTCTGAAACAGAAAATAGAAGTTTATTAACATTTATGATAGTTTTATTTTATTTGTAAATAATTTATGAAAGGGCGCAACTTTGATGCTTGCCCTAGGCACCATTTTCAATTGGTACATCCCTGGACCAACCCACGAAGTTGATAGGAAAAGGGCATTTTAGTTTTTGCTCTACCTAAATTTCTGAAGATTTTAGTTAGTTTTCTTTGGAAAATAACTGCAATCTTTGGGGTGCATGTAAAACATCTTAGAATTTCGCATAACGAAATTAGTTTCCAAGATAGCGAGTTCAATTGAAGTATAGGATATCACCATTTTAAAGCCATTTTTACAGTTAATTTTGGTAATAATTTCAAGTAATGTATCTAACATAAGCATTAATTCAAATATGAACAGTGAATTCAAGAGTTAAATTCATTTAAACAGCTGTTGAGAAACTTAATCTCAGATTTGGAAATGTAATATTTAACTTTCACATAACTTCGTTAAATCAGTATATTTCTTTACTTCAAAAGATGTTTAGGTAAATAAATAGCCAGAAGATGATAAATTTTGGTGTTAGAAGATCTTACTTGGAGTTTAAATATGTTTAAAAGTGATTTGCCGGTATAGAATTTTTCACATAATTTTCCACTCTACAATCAAAGTATTCAGTCATTAGAAAACAGTTAAGAAGTCAATTGGTACATAGAAAGTAGTGTAGTTTTGCTTGTAACAACATATTAAAATTTTGGAAAGTTTCGTGTGTTTTAAAGATTGTTTTTTAAATATAATGTGGTATAGGAAGACATGTGCTTCATGAAAGAGTTTAATTTTTCAGTCTTATTCGGGAATTCATTAAAAGAATTTACGTCCAGAGTAAAGTTTATTTAGATATAAATATTTC
The DNA here is from genome assembly GCA_031002005.1 of Vandiemenella viatica. NCBI lineage: Eukaryota > Metazoa > Arthropoda > Insecta > Orthoptera > Morabidae > Vandiemenella > Vandiemenella viatica. The sequence goes on from JARYHS010012186.1 coordinate 95,278, forward strand.
TGAAAAAGTTTTATTTCAAAATATTAAAGCCTTTGGTAATAAAGTTGGAAATATTTTTTGTCCCCAGAAACGATTGGATAGTGTAGCTCGAAATCGGACTGCATTCGGTAGGATTAATATTTTGAACATTTGTAATAAATCAGGGAATATACTTAGAGGTTCCAAATTTTTACAGCAACCGTTTTTCAATATGGAAATTTGTTTGAAGCTATTTTCAATTTGATATACTGAATAATTCAGGATTATTTTTGCTGTCAAGGTCAAGTTGTATGACAAGAATATCGTCAGAAACTTATCAGTTATCTGATACGATTCGTGGAAACTGCAGGAAAAGGTTCTTCCCACGCTTGATTCGATAAATACCCCCTCCAGAACCTTGCCTCTACCCAGTCGTCAAACAGCAGTCTAGTTGTGCAGTACCAGCTATGTAGAACAGTAGCTAGTTTGGACTCGCTGCGCAGCAAAGCACCAACTTACGCGGAAACGGTTGATTTTTGTAATCATGGGTGAAAGTTACTTTAAATACCTCAAGTAGCTAAGTAACTGTGGGGGCGTGAGGTTGGTCAGATCTGCAAAATGTTCTTTTGAAAACTTGTCTGATCGCCTGTGCAGTTTTCTGACTTTGTAAAATTTTGAAGAATATAGTTATCAAATAATAATGGACTGGTGAACCTTATTTGAACTTATACCTTTCCATAGATTTTGGTTAAATAAGCTATGTGGTGGCCAGGTCATGATATTTAAGTCAGAACTGTAACATCCTCGGCTACGCACGGTTATAGCTGAGACGAGGTGTTTACCTAACCCCCAAGGTAGAGCCTTTTTCCTCACATGGAGTCCATGTCAGGACATGGCTTTTTGCCCATTTAGGGAGTTTTTGATAAAATAACAAATCAATTGAATTGGACATATTGTTGTGCAGTGTAAAAAGTGGATTTTTTAAATAATTTTTACAGATGAAAACATAAGGAAACAAAGAACATTTAAAATTGAATGAAAATTTATTGCAGAAAAATAATAATTTATGACAAAAAATGTAAACAATTGAAAACAAAATATTTCTTTTCTATGCATGCAAATGAAAACAATTGTTTTTAATATTTTGAGATCCTCATGTCTTTTGATTTTTTGGTGATTTTGATACCATTTTTGTGAATGAATATATGCAAAATATAATAATTTTGATATAAGTATGATTGAGAGAGAATGAAAGGAGGTATGAATGGGCAGACCTAACCCCCAAGGTAAACCTTTTTCCTCACACTGACCAATGTGTCCTGCCCAGTTAAGCTTGTTATCAAATATAATGCAAAGATATTTACATTTGAAGTCTTCAACAAGCAATTCTTTCCCCACCTTATTATCATAATCAACCATTAGTTTTTTATTTGTGTATCTAATAAGCTGACTCTTCTTTGCATTTATCTTTATACCATGTTTACCAACCCTGTCCAGATCACCCTGCAGCTGTTTACAGACCTATACAATTTTGATCTTTTTATATAGCGTTATTTCATCTGCAAACAATCTAATTTCTAATAGTAAACAATCAACACAATTATTCCTTATAATAATGAATAGCAATGGTCCCAATACGCTACCCTGTGGCACTCCCATTTTTACTTTCACTTCTTTTCAAACTGCATTTCCTAACCTAACTTTCTTTTTTCTACCTTTTAAAAATTCTTCTCCCTAGTAAACCACTTTCTCATCCACTACAATAATTTTTACCTTATTTAGCACCATTTTATGGCTCACTCTGTCAAAAGCCTTTGAAAGATTTAGTGCTACACTATGAATCTGGCCTACCTTGTGTAACGTAGAAAGCCTCTCATATCGATATTTCGACTCGATATATCAACCAGCTGGATGAAGAATAATATCTGTGAAAAGGAAAGAAGAAGTGAAAGAAAAAGGAAGTACAGCAGCGAAATGTGGTCTTCAAAGTAGTTTGGTTGTAAGGTGTGCTGAGAAACTTGTGAATAGTTCCCACGTGGATGGTTCTTACCTGCAACAGCATGGAAAAAGTTGTCTGATGTTCGACACGGTTAAACGTTTTGCATGGTATCGAGGTGACCTTCATGGTTGATTTCATCGTAATTAAACATTGTTACTAGGAAAACATCAACTTGTGTTTCATTGTGGTAATATAACCTGTATTGTGCCCATCCATGACCCAAAATATTCTCTATTTCGATAGAGTGGCAGCCAAAACATTTGCTTAATTGCGACGGGTGTGTGTGTATAAAACGATCACGATGGATTTTTCCGCCATACTTGTCTATTTCATATAAAATATCTTGTATATATCCCACCAACTGATATTCGCGTGAATTTCATTCCTGTAGCCATCTTGCCTACTTGAAAACCACTTACTCTCCTCACATTTATTTCTGAGGTGATTGCATGTCAATCTCTCCATTAATTCACCTACCACTGACGTCAAACTGATTGGCCTGCAAGTTTTGACTATTTCTCACCCCTCCTTTATGTACCAGCAGCACTATCACACTTTTCCAGTCCTGTGGTAAGCAGCAAGTATTCAGACTCAATTTAAATAATATTTCAAGATAAGGTACAATGTCACATCAAGCTGTCTTTAAGATATCTGTAGTAATATTATCTACATCAGTCCCTTTATGTTTTTCAGCTTTCTAATTTCCTTTGTGATATCCTCAGGATGAATTTGAATTTTTTTGGTCTGTTTGTTTCTAATTGTGTTGTCATGCTCGTTCTCTGAGTTAGACCCTCCCATTTCTGATTCAATGTCCCTGATGCTCTCACTAAGTTACTTAAAAACTCTGCTTTTTTTCTTTCAAATCCTCAGTAACTTCTTCTCCGTCCTTATCTATAATCATCTCAATACCCTCCATTCCCCTTTGTTTTCTAACATACCCATAGAAATTTCTAGATTCATCAGTCAATGGTCCCTCTGCACTGACAATACTTGTCATAAACCCATCTTTACCCACCTTCTTAGCTATTATTTAAGCCCTTGTTTAGTTCTTTTAAATATTCCCTACTACCCTGCTGTCTCTTAACACTGTTATGTTCTCTTCTTGCCAACCTCTTTAACCTCCTCACCTCCCTATTATAGTCCAAAGGTTCTCTACTTCTCTTTATTTTCTGTTTTCGAATAAATTTTTCTTCCCCCTTTGTTATTATCTCCTTAAACTCTTCGCACCATTACTGTATTTGTGCCTTCATTCCATTTGCTGAAAAATTGTCTGAAATATTACTTCAAATTCAAAGTTTGTGCCTTTTTATAATTGTACCTATTTCCCTCTTCAATTTTGGCTGCTGGTTTACAGAATCCTCTAATATACATCAGAATGGTTCATGATCACTTATTCCTATGGTTACTTGACACCTCACAAGGTTATCATCAGGCTTTATTAGGAATATATCCAAAATATTTTGTTCCCTAATGTTCTGCTCTATCACTTGTGTAAATCCTCCTTCCCTTATTAGGGTATTTTCAAATCTCTGTTCTCTTGTGTTATTAATCTTATTTGCTACCCAGTTTACACCCGGTAAATTTAAATCCCTTCCTATAATGTCCATTCTCTTCTCTGAAATCTGTGTATGAATTTAATTTTTCCCTCAGAGCCTCAACTTCATCTTTCATTCTTTCACTACAGTAAGCAGCCAACACCCTGTTTTTTTTTTTACCCCAGAAATCTACCCCATTTAACTTATGGTCCTGATCTACGAACACTAGTGAACTGTGTTAGTTTTCATTAACTACTATGAAAACTAATCCACCAATTACTCCTCTATCTCTGCCGTACACTCTGTAACCATCAGGAAAAACTTCACCGCCTAATACTTCTTCTTTTAACAAACACTCTACCCCAAATATTACACGTGGCTCATGTATCTCTATTAAGTTTGCAAATTCAATTACTATGTTCATTATACTTCTACAATTGAACAGTAACACCCTTATTACTGGCTTTATATTTTCAGCATTAACCTCCTCCTTCCAAGTTTTACCCCAGTCAGTAATTGATTCAACAACTTTTTTTCTATTTCGTAACATATATGATTTTTCCCATGATGGATCTACAATCAGTATCACTCACTTGGATCAATTATTTCCATCCCTTCAATAGCAGTACCTATCCTAAATAAAGGTGCAGTCTTGACCCCATTATCACTGAAATGGGCTCCCTTACTGCTTTAGCTAATAACTCAGAAAGTACTTCCTTGTCCCTTCTATTTAGCTGTAGGCCATACCTAGTGAAACCCCACCTGCCAATGATGTTCACAAGCACAACCCCCAAGACGTAACTAATGCATTTCCCAAGTAGCACTTCTGTTTCCACATTTACCCATCTCACAGCATAGTTCAACTGTGGCCAGTCTTGGCAACTTAGGCCCTGACTTCCACCCTGGTATGCTGCGCCTCCTTCACCACCTTCCTCAGGTCACTCCCTATACTATAACTAGTGTTTGTATGGATAATATTCCCTGCACCTCCTATTGTCACTACTCTATCAGCCTTAGTGAAACCTCTACAAAGTGAACCTATATCCTCTATTACCTGACAAGGTTTGAAAAAACTTGTGACCTGGCAACCTGCACCTAACTGATTTTGCAGAAGAGTGCCTACACCTCTACCATGGCTACTACCTAGTAGCAGAACTCTTTTTTTTCCTATTCTCACCTTGCACGCTCTTATTCCTAAAGGCCAGCTGCATCTTACCTACTCCTACATCTACATGAGGGTCTTCTCCTCCTGACTCTGGCAGCAGGTCAAAACTTTTTTTCCTCACAGTTTGTAAAGTGTCTGGTGTCTTCATCGTATTAATCATATGTCTGCTATGACCTGTTACCAGCTCCCAACCAGCAAGTTATGGACATTGAAGTGTATTTAAAACAAAGTAGGCAAATAATGTTCCCAATCATCTAAATATCTTAATACCCATACAAATACAGTGATTTTTATAAAGATTAAAGAAATATTTTAGCTGAAAAGGGGAAAAGATGATTTTAAAATTGAACAAAAAATGGTGGACTGATGTCATTGAACCTTACCAACAGATTTTGAATGTATGAAAGAAAGCTATATAAAGGAGAACAGATAGCAAATAAAAAAACATAACCATCAGATAGAAAATTAAATTCTGTTAAGTTTGACAGTGTTACAGCTCAGTAGCAACTACATTTTTTCAAATATATAATATTAAGTTATTTTAAGTAAGAAAAAGTAATTTACTATGAAATATGGTCGCAATGAACCATGTTATATGTCAAAAGTTATGGGAGGCTCTTTAGAATATTTTGAATAAAGAATTAACACTTAAGCTCAAAGACTTTCCAAATGAGAGGAAATTTTAGGTTGGAAAACTTTAGGAATTTTTTTATTAAAAAATGGTTACATCTAGAGAAAAATTTATGAGGACTTAATTTTACATTCAGACTGAGATAATACATAAAATTTTCAGGAAGATGAGGGGAAAAATAAGGATGAAGTTTGTGCATGAACCAAGGAATTTTTACTAGGTAACTGATCTTCTATATAAGAAAAATGGGTAGCCATGTTTGGGGTCAGTGTTTAAGAAGCCTTGGTTGATAGAGGTTGTATGAATGAGGAGCAGTTTTTGTGCTATGCGCCAGGCAGCAAAGGTTGAAAGCAGAAATGCCGTGATGTCACGAGTGCCGCCATTGTCACTTTAGCTTTAACATCTGGCGGAAGTGAGGCTTTTCTCTTGAGGAGATAAGACTTTGTTTGATTTTGGGGATCATCTGGAGTTGCTTGCTGCTTGTTTGATTGATTTAATCTGCGATCAGTATTTTGGAGAAAAGTCTGTTGTCTTAAAATTTGATACTGCATGATGTAAAGTGCTTTGAACAATATACAGTTTTGAGAATTCTGTAAGAGATTACAGTGAAAAGGTATTTATAAACTTACCTTCATCTCCTGGGGTATTACAGCAGATTGCTGACCAAAGACAGTGAACCATTAGGCAACTTTAACAGTATTAGTTTAAGTGCAAGCTGTTTGAAAAACTCCCAGCTCAGCAGTAAGCCTTAACACCTTCTCTCATGTTTCTGCCTATTGTTACCTTTTCTTCTTGTAATGTCAATTTGGCTTCCTTCTTAATATATCTTTTATCTTTACTTGGCTTATTTGGATCTCACCCTAAAACAGTCTCACAAATATCTATTTTAAAAAAAAAAAAAATCCTACTGATTACCATACTTACATGCATAGTTCCCTATCTCTTCTCTTCGTGTGTATTTTTTAACATACTGTGTCTGCCACCCCACCTTTCCCAGTACCCTTTTTCCATTTTCCCACATTGTCCTTATTTCTATCCTTAGCACATTCTCCCCAATCAATGTTTGGAATGCAATCCTGGGGCTTTCTCTCCCATCTTGCACACTTCAACTATTTTTATCCTTAACCTGGAGACTAATAATAAATTGTAACAGTCTAAGTCTCAGATGGTATAATTTTTAGGTCTCTATCCTCTTTCCTCATTTGTCTGTCTATTATCGTGTATTCAGCCACAGAGTACACTTTGCAGTTTGGACTATACCAAATGATCTAATTCATTTAATTTTTCTTACACCACAGATTTCTGAAGATAAAGCACTTTCTTTTACAGAATCATAGCAATTACTTTTCCTTGTTATTTTAACTTCCCCAGCTGTTTAGTCCCATTATTACTCTCCACATTGGCATTTAGATACCCAGTTATTAATATGTTGTCTCCATTTAGCTGGTTGTGCAAGTCTGCATAGAAACTAGTTGTTTATTTTTCCTCATTTGTATGTAAATTCTCTGTAAGTAGCCCTAAAGCCATCAATAATAACGGGTTTAATCGAGTGTTATGGTAATTTATTTCTCTGCAGTTGCTTAACTAAACAGTATTGTTATAAAAATAAAGATCATTGTAATTTATCGTCCCTTGTGCTGTAGCAATAAGCTTCAGTTGTCAATTTGGTCTTGTTTTCATTACATCTCCGCTAATATAGCTGCTATAAAAGCAAAGCTTCAATCACACGCGAATTAATACATTCCCTGTATAGCATGTTAGTGTCATCATGCATCTTGACATAAACTTCACAGGTCCTTACACCTTTCTTTCTTATTACCTGTGATGAAGATCGATATTTTAAAGGCTGAGACAGTTACATCAACTGAAATAATGACCCCAGTGAAAACAAATGATGCGAACAATAAATCTTAACAACTTACCATATGCCACGTAATATTTAATTGTGGTTTAGGCCACATGTATCGCTATCAATTTGGAACTTCTTTCATTCAAACCATGTAATGATTTCAGTAAAAAAATCTGATAATTAATATGCCAAGTTAAACAAAATACATACTTTTCTGGAGTGGATAGGGTGATGAGAGGATGTACCAGAGAAGCTATGGAGTTGGATTACAAAACTTAGGCCAGGTGGTGTAGTTTTGGACCCACATTTTGGTTATCAGTAGTTGAAAGGTGTGCAAAGAAGATCAGGTAGATTTGTTTGTTGAAATTATTGCAGGAGCCAGTCAGTTTTATGTTTAATTTGCATATGATGCTGTATGACATTTACAATATTCAACAGCAATTATACTGTATTAAATGAACAATCTAACATACATATACACACATGATTCAGTGGGCAATGCCTGCAGCCGGCCACTGAGACAGGATCTCCCGTCACGACCACTTCAACTTGACGTCGAGGTGCTCCAACCAAGTCACCAACCAAGCAAATTTAAGTCTTCCAGACTACCAGGAAAAACACACAGTGGGCAGTCCTGCACAATGTATAACATTATGTAAAAACCTCAACATAGTCACAGTATGGAGAATCTGCCCAGCCCCAGGTGTGGAGAGTTGAAGCAGTTCTTCCCGTACCACATCTAATCCAATTTAGTTTACACCAAATTGACCGCGGTAAGTTGAATCTGGTAGTTTGGAACAGGGATTGGTAATTCAAACTATGCCCTGTGGTGTTGACGATCCCCATTCGCTGTCCAGCTATCTGTAGGGCGGAAGGAGTTAGATGTTAGACTGACAGCAGTCTTCCAGGCAGGGCGACGTGACTTCAGCCGTGTTTTGTACTCCCTAACATCTCCATGGTTGGGAAGAGCGTCATTGGTCAGAATTCTTGACCATAGCTTTATTAGAACATTTTGCCTTCTGATGTGAGGTGGTGGGATGTTGCTGATAGGTGTAGATAGAAGTGAGCCAGGTATAATGCGCATTGTTTGGCAAATTATAACATCCACCAACAGGGTGTGAGAGCTATTAAGCCATACACTGGAGCAGTATTCAGCTGTGGAATAACCCAAGGCTAAGGCTGTTTTTCTTAATGTATTTGCATCAGTTCCCCATGAAGTTCGTTCCAAATTACCCGCGTCTGTAGCATACCTTAAGCTACATGTGCTCCCTGAGTGGTGCTAAATGGGTGACAGCGATCAGATGCCACCATACTGTTCTTCTGGGCCTCATGCCAATGACATTTATTACAACCATAATAGTCCTTCTAAGAAACTGATATGATAAGGGAGCTGGGTTGGGACTCATTGGAGGAAAGGAGGATGGTGAAGAGAGTGCTGGGAATGTACAGGGCATATGTTGGTGATGGAGCTTGAAGGGATATTGGTCAAAGAATTATGAATAGTGTATGGCAGGGGAAAGGCGACCTTGACCACAAGCTTGCACTCGATTACATGCATAAGGGAGCAGGAAAATTTTCTTTTGTTGGTAGGGGTGTCAGGGATTAGAACAAATTACCAGGTGTAGTGATGAATAATTTAAAAAAATAACCCTTAAGGAATTGAGAAATATAATTTGTAAATCATAATAGTAAATGGGGGAGGAATTTAACATTCCAATTATAAAAGAATTTTTTTAAAAAAAATATTTGTATATGAAAAAAGGAGTAAATGTATGACTAGAGTAACTCCCACCAGAGTGTTAGCTCCATCACAAATTAAAAATTAATGAAAAAAAAAATCATGTCTTAGCAATTGCTTATCTAAATAGAATTCTTATATAATAAAGTTCAATGTAATTCCTCGTGCTTTGTGCTGTAGCGAAAGGTTTCCATCTGGGTCCAGGTTACATTTCAACCTAACCATATACAATGCTAAACTTGTTGCCAGAAAGTCAATATTTCAGTCTCACTCATATTAATACCTCTACTGTATCACATTTATTGGCAATAATGCATCGCGATATAAATTTGATCAAAAACCTTCAAGGGTTATTACACCTTCCTTTTTTGTTATCCATGATTCACACCTATAGTATAACGTTTGAATGGTTGACACAGTTACATGTTGCTGCAATAATAGCCTCAGTAATATTGCTCAGTGAAAGCAAAGGAAATTAAAATGAATCTTATAAACTTACATTATGCCTTGTAATATTTGTTTTAATTGCAGTGTAAGTTGCTCAGATCGCGATCAGTGTGCAACTATTTCCCTTCAAACTATTTAATAATTTCAATAACAGGACACATTATAATTTAAAAAAAAAATCTAAGTTACTCATGCCCTCTGTTGTAACGTCAAATGCCAGTTGTAATTCTGACCCATGCAGGCTAACAATCTAATCAAAACTTTCACTAACTTTGATACTCGAAAATTAAAGCTTTTATCTTACATATCTATAGATAAAAAATTTAAGCAATACTTCTATATATCAAAAAAATATTACGTAAATATAAGCATCTAATTATAGATATGTCAATTTAAACTCAATACATACTTCTATTTCAGTATTCTGTCAGTTAATTTATTCACGTATGCTTAGGGACCTTAGCAAGATCCAAGCATGTGAAATGAAGTTTCTTAGAACGGCCCTCCAGAAAACTAGAATTGACCGCATAAAGAATGATGAAATTAGATCAAACCTAGAGCTAAGGGAATCCATGGAAGAGAGACTTAGGTCATCAAGACTTCGGTGGTTTGGGCATGTGAAGAGAATGACTAGTAAAAGACTGCCAAAAACTTATTTGGAAAAAAGGATACTGGGCAACAGACCAGTGGGAAGACCAAGAAGAAGATGGACAGACCAACTGAAGGAGGACGTAGAGAGAAGAGGCTGGAATTGGGAGTACATCACAGACAGAGAAAACTTTCTGGACAGGAAAAGGTGGAGAACAATCGTCTAAAACAACCAAGGCTCATAAACCACACCCGGAAAACTGGAGATGGTCCCCAACGATAGTGATGATGATGCTTAGAAATGTTATTGAATAATGTGCATAACGTAGAACAGTGGCAAAAAGCGTGACATCATAGCGGGACGTGATAGAGTGACGGCATGTCATGACAGATGACATCATAGATGACAGAGTTGCTTATCATATGTATTGAGTGCTTCCTCATCATTTTGCATAACATACTGAATACCATCTCTTATCTTCAATTACTTTACACAGCCACAGTAATTGCTAGTAGCATCAAATGGTGAATCATTGATGGTTAGAATATATTTCATTAACACAGGTGACTCTTCCACCTTTGCACTATCAATTATCTATCTAGCTGATTGACCTGAAATTTTTTCCATTCCTACTTAATTATATTTTCTTCATCAGCATCATCATCAAGAATTAAATCATTAGTGGCTTTTTCATCTTCAGGTATTTTGTTGTGTCCACCTCTTCTTGGATCAACCTCTTTCCTTATTGCCTGTTTTGCCTTGTATTTTAGCAGCACATTTGGTGTTCTGGTTTGTTTCAAATGTGTTACATGTTTAATCTGTTTCTTCCTATAACTAATTATTTCCTCATTAAGGTTAATAATTTTCAATTCTTCCCTTATTTTCACTTCTTTTCTTATCTGGTGTACTGAGCCACAGGTCTCAGAAATTTATCTAACCAGCTTCTGTCCCTACTGTTTGTTGCATAGTGAATGACCATAATTCACAAACATAATGTAATGATATTTCTACAGCCATTACTTTGTAAAATTTCAACATTGTGTCTCAGCTGGTATTCCAAAATTTATTACTTTTCACAGCCATTGCAATTTCTGTATTTTTATATTGGAATCATCATTCCTAATGAAGGTTATGTCATATTGTCGTATTTCTTGCTCTATCACATTCCTTGCTATATCATATTTCTTTATATCAGATTTGATGCAACTAAGGAAAATGGAAGCGGCTTCTAGGTGATATAAATGAGAAAATAAAGGGAAATTAACCACCACATACCAAAGTGGACGGATGCGATGAGAGAACACTAATGCTGACAAACAACTACACAATATTTCGGCATCTGCCTTGATCACAAATAGAAAAACGGGCCATTAGGCTCGGAAGTGTGTGCACAACAAATGTTACCTAATGACTAACCGTGTAGTGGGGGGGGGGGGATAAGGAGTAGACTATCGATATCGGTATACAATGTCTGAGATACTATATTTAATATTTTGGCAGGTGATGGTAAAATAAGCAAATGTAGTAATGGTACGGTATAAACATGGCGGGAAAAAAGAAAAAAGGTAGTGATGGGTTAGTTGGAATTTAACAGTGGTTAAGTCCAGGTGGGTGTCTCGTATCCAACACATTCTGGAACGCTAGTTCCCATCTCTGGAGTTCTGCTGCAGTGGTGCTGTCAGGGAAAACTCTGACTGCTCTCACAGTAAAACAGTCGTTGAGGTTGTTGGAATCATGGCTATTGGCATGTTCTGGTACTGGAAGGTACAGGTTACGAGTATGGATTGTTTGTCTGTGGCCATTCATTCTAACAGAGAGTTGCTGTGTGGTGAGGCCTATGTAAGAACTGGTGCAAAAGTGGCAAGTTAGTTGGTATATATGATGAGTGGTTGAACAGGTGGCATGTCCAATATTGGGGAAAGTTTCTCCTGTGGTGGGATTGGAATATGTAGGTGGGTGGAGTGGTGGGTGGAAGCATGCGGGTTTTACAGCGGGGTCTATTACAAGGATAAGATCCATATGGTGCTTTTGGGAGTCTAATGGAGGGTATTTGTGGACTAAGATGTTCTTAAGATTGGGTGGTCTGCTAAAACATGCACGAGGGACATTGGGTAGAATTTTGGGTAGGAGAGTACGCATTTCCGGAAATGAGCGAAGGAAGTCATACCCCTGTCGCAAGATATGGTTGATGGACTCGAGGCCAGGAGAGAACTGAGTGACAAAGGCAGGGCTATGGTTGGTTTTTGTAGGAGACAAGTGAGAGTGGTTACGTGGAGGGTGGTTGATCGCGCGGGAGATCTGTTTATGTACAAGATCCCTGGGGTAACAACGGGAAATAAGGGCTTGGGATAGGTTTTGTGAGTATTGATGGAGAGAATGAGCGTCAGAGCAAATGCGACTTCCACGGATGGCAAGGCTGTATGGGAGGGAACGTTTGGTATGGAATGGATGGCAGCTATCAAAGTGTAGATACTGCTGTAAATTAGTGGGTTTGATGTGGACTGCGGTATGAAGGACACCGTGCCTGAGCATGATGTCAACATCGAGGAATGTGATGTGTGAGCGGGAGTAAGTCCAGGTGAAATTGATGGAATTGTTGCTATTGTTAAGGGAGTGGAGGAATTCAAGGAGGTGGTTTTCGCTGTGGGTCCAGATCATAAATATGTCATCTATGTATCTGAACCACACAGTGGGTTTAAAGGGAGTGTTGTTCAGGAAACGTTCCTCCTGACGACCAAGGAATAAGTTGGCATAGGATGGGGCCATGCGGGTGCCCATGGCGGTACCGCGGATTTGGTGATATACTACAGAATTAAAGGTAAAGAAATTTTTGGAGAGAACTATATGGGCCAAGGTTGAAATGAAGTATGTACTAGGCAGGCTATGTGGTGGTCGTAGGTCTAGGTAGTATTCTAGGGCACTGAGGCCCTGGCTATGTGGAATGTTGGTATAAAGGGAAGTTACATCAATTGAGACCAGGAAGGAGTCTGGAGGTAGAGGTGTGTGGATTGTGGATAGGCGTTCAAGGAAATGTGGAGTGTCTTTCACGTAGGAGGGAAGATTTAGGACAAAGGGTTGGAGATGTTGATCCACAAAAGCTGAAATCCTTTCAGTGGGCGATCCATATGCCGCAACTATAGGTCGCCCAGGATTACCAGTCTTGTGGATCTTAGGAAGAAGATATAGTGTGGGAGTGCGGGGATTCTGGGGAGTCAGGAGGGAGATGGACTGAGGAGAGAGGCCTTGCAGGGGGCCTTGTAGGTCAAGAAGATTTTTTATTTCCTGGCATATGGAGGTAGTGGGATCTGTAGCTTGTGGAAGGTAGGTGTTAGTGTCCGACAGTTGCCTTAGGGCCTCAGCCACATAGTCATTGCGGTCCATCACTACTGTGGTTGAGCCTTTGTCGGCAGGGAGGATGATGATGTTCTGGTTTTTGGACAGTTCTCTCATAGCTCGAGTTTCCATATTGCTGAGGTTTTTAGAGTGTGGGATGGAGTTTAGGAAAGAAGGTGAGGAAAGAGAGGATGTGAGGAATTCCTGGAATAGAATAAGGGGATGGTTTTGTGGGAGCCGGGGAGGATCCAGAGAAGATGCAGGTTTAAACTGTTGTAGACTGGGCTCAATCTCGCTCTGTCGACTGGTGTGTTCTCCTGTGACGGTAAAATGGTACCGCCAGAGAAGAGAGCGGCAGAACGCCAATGAGTCCCGGACCAAAGCAGCATGGTCGAACTTGGGGGTCGGAGAAAAAGTGAGTCCTTTGGATAAGACCGAAATTTGAGGTTCAGTCAGGGGGGTGGAGGAGAGATTAATCACTGACTGTTTAGGTTTAACTGGAGGAGAGGCGGGGTTTTTGAGCAGGTGGTAAAGGGTTTGGATGGGGTAGGTTGAGGAGGTGAGCCAAGCATGGAGTCTTTGCAACTAGGGGTGGAGTTGGTGTGTGATTTACAGCAGTGGAATGTTGATAGGGGAGGGACAGGCCTAGAGATAAATAGCTCCTAACAAGAGCTGAAAGCTTTTGAAGATGTTTTTGTGCATGATGGGCCTGCAATTGTCTGCACTCTGACAGGATCTGTTGCATATGATGAATGAGGTGAGGGAATGAAAGGCAGAGGATTTTGTGGAGTGAGACAAGTTGAGAGGAATGTTGATACGCCATGTGAATATACTGTTGAAGAACCAGCTGGGTGAGAGAAAGGGATTGTCTGAAACGGAAAGCATGAAGTGATGGGTGAATTTTTGGATGGCAGCCAGAAACTGGAAGTTTAATAGTTAAACCATTTGGCGGAATATTTAGAGAGAGGCAAGACTGAAGAAACAGAATGTGAGAATTTAGTTTGGCCAAATGTGCGGCGTGGAAATGGTAACTGGACAGATAGATTTCTGAAAGTAGCATATTGGGTTAAAAAGATAAGGGTCAGTAAAAAGTCACACAAAAAAAAGTAATGACAATTCTACCGATAGCCTATGTATAACTAGGGGAAAAAAAAAATACTTCCAACGTCCAAAACGCAGAGTATAAACGTCCAAACAGAAATGTTTGTTGGTTTTTATGAAGTCGTGATGCTAATAATATCTAGCGGAAGAAAAAAAAAATTCTTACTCACAACGTCAAAAACGTGGAATAAAACTTCATAAAAACAAACAGAAAATTTGCTGGCTAAGGCGGAAGTATGTTTTATTTGAGATCGCGATGCTAATAATATCTTGGACCACAAACGAAAACCTGTAAGATCTAATAAAACCCAATTGTTTATAGGTTAAATTGAGAATAACCACTAATCAGGAGAAACAAAAAAAAAACAAAAAATGAAACATTCAATGGAAGACACGTGGGAAGTATTCGGACATTCTCGTCCTGAAAGTAAACAGGAGAAAACTCCAAACAAAAACGACAATATGGTCGAACTGTATTGAAAACACACGAAAATCGGCATAAACACGAAATTAAATTTAAATGGCCACAGACAAGCAGTTTTTAAAAAGGTGATTTGGAAAAATATATGTAAGCTAATAATGGAAAAATACCCGATTAGGAGGCTAAACAGAGCTAAAAATATAAACATGGGAACATGGATCAATTGTCGGCGAAGTGATCTGAAGCCAGAGAAAACAAACAGAATGGCGGGAACTTTGGGAGGAACCGAGCGTAGCGAATTCAATACGTGAAACAAACATACAAATAAGAGAAAGAAGGAAGGAAAAAGTAATAGAACACAGAAAAGGAACAAGCGGGACAAACACGTAAGGTGGCCGTTAGGCAACAATGATGCAACTAAGGAAAATGGAAGCGGCTTCTAGGCGATATAAATAAGAAAAGAAAGGGAAATTAACCCACCACATACCAAAGTGGACGGATGCGATGAGAGAACACTAATGCTGACAAACAAACTACACAATATTTCGGCATGCCTTGCTCACAAATAGAAAAAACGGGCCATTAGGCTCGGAACGTGTGTGCACAACGAACGTTACCTAATGACTAACCTTGTTGGTGGTGGGGGGGGGGGGGAACGGATAAGGAGTAGACTATCAATATTGGTATACAATGTCTGAGATACTATACTTAATATTTTAGCAGGCGATGGTAAAATGAGCAAATGTAGTAATGGTACGGTATAAAGATGGCGGGGGGGGGGGGGGGGAAAAAAAGGTAGTGATGGGTTAATTGGAATTTAACGGTGGTTAAGTCCAGGTGGGTGTCTCGTATCCAGGACATTCTGGTACGCTAGTTCCCTCCCATACAGCCTTGCCATCCGTGGAAGTCGCATTTGCTCTGACGCTCATTCTCTCCATCAATACTCACAAAACCTATCCCAAGCCCTTATTTCCCGTTGTTACCCCAGGGATCTTGTACATAAACAGATCTCCCGCGCGATCAACCACCCTCCACGTAACCACTCTCACTTGTCTCCTACAAAAACCAACCATAGCCCTGCCTTTGTCACTCAGTTCTCTCCTGGCCTCAAGTCCATCAACCATATGTTGTGACAGGGGTATGACTTCCTTCGCTCATTTCCGGAAATGCGTACTCTCCTACCCAAAATTCTACCCAATGTCCCTCGTGCATGTTTTAGCAGACCACCCAATCTTAAGAACATCTTAGTCCACAAATACCCTCCATTAGACTCTCCAAAAGCACCATATGGATCTTATCCTTGTAATAGACCCCGCTGTAAAACCTGCAGCATGCTTCCACCCACCACTACATATTCCAATCCCACCACAGGAGAAACTTTCCCCATTATTGGACATGCCACCTGTTCAACCACTCATCTTATATACCAACTAACTTGCCGCTTTTGCACCAGTTCTTACATAGGTCTCACCACCCAGCAACTCTCTGTTAGAATGAATGGCCACAGACAAACAGTCCATACTCGTAACCTGTACCTTCCAGTACCAGAACATGCCAATAGCCATGATTCCAACAACCTCAATGACTGTTTTACTGTGAGAGCAGTCATAGTTTTCCCTGACAGCACCACTGCAGCAGAACTCCGGAGATGGGAACTAGCGTACCAGAATGTCCTGGATACGAGACACCCACCTGGACTTAACCACTGTTAAATTCCAATTAACCCATCACTACCTATTTTCTTTTTCCCCGCCATGTTTATACCGTACCATTACTACATTTGCTCATTTTGCCATCACCTGCCAAAATATTAAATATAGTATCTCGGACATTGTATACCGATATCGATAGTCTACTCCTTATCCGCCCCCCCCCCCCCCACTACACGGTTAGTCATTAGGTAACATTTGTTGTGCACACACGTTCCGAGCCTAATGGCCCGTTTTTCTATTGTGATCAAGGCAGATGCCGAAATATTGTGTAGTTGTTTGTCAGCATTAGTGTTCTCTCATCGCATCCGTCCACTTTGGTATGTGGTGGGTTAATTTCCCTTCTTTTGTTATTTATATCAGATTTAATAGATATGGCTGCTAGGGGAAAGTCTGGTTCAATTTGTTTCTCTTTGGATTGTCCCTGCATTATTGATAAAGTATAGTCTTTTCTATTTTGATAAACTTAAAACTTTAATATCATTCCTTTTCTTATTCTTTAATTGCTCAGCACCGGAGAAGTAAGGATTCCAAAAAATACAAAATCAAATTTTAACAGTGACTGTTTTAATAGTAGCAACTCGTATGTACTAGTGTTATTAACCCTTTGACTGCTCTAGACATGTTAACGCGTGTGGCTACTACTGTGCCCAGGTGCTCTAGATGAGTTTACGCATGCCCTTGTTCCTTCCATCAGGTGCTCTGGACGTGTATATGTGCACCACCTGTCACTCATCTGTACTCTGGATGCATTCAGATATCCGACCGTTCGGGTCCCTGTGTGCTCTGCACACGTTAAAGTGCGAGCTATTTAGTGGCCAGGTCAGGTATTCGTATTTCCATCCCAGGTGGTTAGTTGCTTTCCAACTTTTGGCTTGTGAGCTTTTGCAGCTGCAATCTTATTTGTGTTGCTATTTTCATTGTAGTTTTCACTTAGAAAATGCCACGCCGTCATGTTAGTACAGAGGAACAATCCATGTTCTTGCTAGAAGTGACAGTGAGAATGATTTCTTTGATATGGATGATAGTGATGATGTTTCAACAGGATCTCGAAGTAATAGTCCTAAGCCATCTACATCAGCTAGTGGAAAACGACCATCTGTCTCCACAAGAGGTGAAAATTCTTCGGAATGTGAAGCTTCAGGTAGTGAGAGCGAAATGTGTGGAAAAAGAAGAAGGTGGTGTGACACATTTGACTGGAAGAAAAGTGATTCTTGTCCTTTTGTGCATGGGTTTGATTATTCAGCTGCAGGACACAAGTTGCATTAGATCAAAAATCCATTATTCTGTCATTTTTCCTGATATTTTTATCAGAAGATCAAATGAAATCTTTGCTGATGAAACAAATAGATTTTATTTATATACCAAGACAAATATGCCAGAATCAGTTCACTCTAGATTTTCACTAAGAAGTGGTATAAAATTCTTTTTCCACATTCTCGATCAGATTATTTTAAATGCTCATGCTCTTCACTGAGTAGCAACAGGATGAAAAATTGTGACACGACAAAAATATTTTTATAAGAAAATCATATTTTTCCCTTGAGCGTGAACAAAAATCAATAATATTTACTCTTAGAGAAAATGAATAGAATGCAGTAGGTTGCTATGGAGATAAAAATAAAGGGATTGATCTAACGGTAGAGAGACATTTATCAGTTGCTTGGAATGATCATTGCCAAAAGAACTTTGCATCTTCGGATATTCCTCAATTTCACTGTAGTTCCTAGAGGAGTACAATAATGTATAATAAACTTAAAACTGTTTTAAACAAAAGGATTTAATTATTTAATAATTATAACAACTTCACGAAATCAAACAGTTACACTACAAATTGCCAGTTGCAAATTTTCATCTGTCTCTGGTCAGAGAACTGGTTGAAGCATTTCCCACAGAACAGAGGAAACCTAGCAAAGGAAGACACTCGGATGATGAAAATGCTCTATGATTTGCTGGGAGACCCAAATATTATTCATATTGAAAATTCAAAGAAGAGCCCTCCATAGTGTAGATGTGCTGTATGTTCCAAACAGAAAGTGTGTCGAGAAACCGGGAACGAATGCAGAACATGGAATGTACCACTGTGTGTTGTGCCATATTTTGAGGCTTATCATACCAAAAATAATGATTAACCATGGGTAATAGCAAAGTAATAATTTAAAATATATTTTTAACTTTATCAGTGCCGGTCCAAAGCCCAGATCCAAAAAAACAAAACACATTTCAGTTGTTGTAATATCTATTTAGCATTTGAAGTACCTGTATGTCTGTCACTTTTAGAGGAGCTTTAAATTTAAAAACCTTAGATGTCAGAGTAACTACATTTATTTTGTAACTGGGGTATCAAAATGAAGAGCAACAGCCGTAGGCCATCACACACCGTGGTCCAGAAATATTCAGCAGAGAGCGAGTCAGGCAGCATGCCATACTCAGCAGTGCAGGTATTGGCCATCCACGGCCTCTTAGCGCAGGTAGACAGCTTAGGCGACAACAAAGGAGCACCCAGTGAGGGCTCTGCCAGGCAATCTCTAGCAGTCAAAGGGTTAATGGCTCTTTGCATATTACTCTGTGTCACCATGACAGTTAAAACATTTCTCAGAGTAATCAACATTTTATGTAATTTTTCTTTGTTAAGTGTTATGCTATAATATTCTAAACATAAAAATTAGTTAATTTAATTTTTACTTCATCATTATATAACAATCCTTGCCAGAATCATTTGTCTCCCTTGAATGCCACTATTTTCATTTAATCTGAGAATATTTTCAAATCATAATCAATTAATATTTTTATCATGAAGTATAGCCCAATTGCAAGTAATCTTTTTTCTGTCTCAGTTAAAACATCAAGTTCAACCTTTAAAGGGAAAAAATGTTAATATTTCTAAAATTCATTTTTTGTGTCATTTATCTTCTGGATATCTAACTGAAATCAATAAATTAAGTAACATTTTAAAGATAAGGATTTCCGCTGTAGTGACTTCATATATTTAGATAGTAATTTTTTGGAATTCAACCCGTAAAGGGCAAAAGTATCATATTTTTATGCTACAAGACATTTGACTCCCTTAACATCTAACCAAAAAGTACCAATATTTCTACAATGAGATTTTGTGTCCAAGCCATTTATCATTCTTGATATCTAACTGGAATAGAGAAATGAGGTATTATTTTAGAGTTTAAGAAATGACAACAATAATCACATTATAACTGCTAGTATTGTTTTCAAATAAGTTTTGTAAAGTAAAGAAGATTGGAAAAAGGACATCTGACACAGCCAACATCCCTCTTTTTTTTTTACAATTAAACATGTAATATTTAATTATAATAATTTTTTACAGTATGAGTGATATTTATTACTACTCTACAAAATAAAATACCTTTCATTAATAAATACTAGCATTTTCTTATTTTCACATTATTATATTACCATTTGGTGACTGACCACGATACTATTTGCATGGGTTGCTAGTGTACAAAAATTATTCCTTTAAGATGTAAGTTCTTGCTGTAACTAAAGAGAACTCTCCTAAAATCATCCCAGCTTACTGGCACCTGAAAATGTCTACAATATGGCGTTAGTGCTGTTTGCAAGATACCAAACACGGGAAGACACCTATTTACGTATACTTAAAAAGCAAAATGTTATCTAAATATGAAATTTCATCCAAATCATTAGAGCCATTTCTGAGATACCAAATACATTTATGTATATATAAAAGAATTGCTCATTTAAAGATATAGATAGGTAATTACTAGTGGTGCTCTATGCTGATTGGCTAACATTAATACACTACTCCATTGGTGATAGACTGCAGGGCTGGGAACAGTGAGCCCATTGGAAATAAGTTACTATTTGGAGAATGTGCGAGGTTCATAACTTGAAGATTCAAATACAATTATTAGGGAGGCAAGCAGGCATGCAGTGTATCAAGTAAGCTGGTTTGGAGACATGAGGACAATGAATCCATCTGCTAGGCAGACTTGATGAGTCCAAAGGTTGAATGTGGATTGACTAATACAGTATACAGCAGGCTTTCAGGAAATGTTCTTCTAATTGCTTCACTGAGTACTCAGTGTTCTAAGAAGGGCATTGTCCTAATTAGCTGTGGGGTAAGTTATAGGTGAAGAGTGAGAACCCTATTGTGATAGCAGTTTCCATGCTGACATAAGCTTCCCAAGCTATACTATACCATTGCTAACCTTCTTGTTTCCTTCTCGAGAGCAACTCACATACAGTAAGAAACTAGCTCTGCCAGCTGGTAGTTGTAATTTCAAGTGGTTGCATAGCTGGCAATAAGAGTTGGCATATCATGGTCATAAACAATGTGCTGTATTACAGGCGTATGGATGCAGAGTCGCTACATGACTGATAAAGGTGGCTGCAAGGCGAAATACCAAAGGCAAAGAGGGATTGAGAATAAAGTCTTCAAAACTATATGCTTATCCCTTAAAATAATTGAGCATGCGACACTACTGGTCATATTTCCGTGTTGACAGAACTGGATCTCATACATTTATCATACCATGCAGTACTGAGCCACAGTGTTTGAATTCTGTTGACTGTAATTATGGTGTATTCTATTGACAGGAATAATTTTGTATCAATCAGAGATAGGTTTATTGCCAACAGACATAGATTTAGTAGCTACAAAAAGGAGATAAACTTTCTTAAGATTCTCACAACACACTGTATTATTTAATTGTTGAGCTTCATAATAGGTCTTTCTGATGTGTCTGTCTGATGAACCTTAGATCATATGACATTTAATGGAACTGATAACATATGTGGTATATACAGAGAACAGAAAAGTTTCAAGTCCCATTAATATTCTTGGCAGGAAGAGCAACAAAAGTTCCAGAACTAACTGAATTATTAAACAATAATATTTAGCTCCTTGAGCAAGGATAAAAAATTAATAATATATACTCTTAGAGAAAAGCAAGACGACATAGGTTGCTATGGAAATATATACTCGAGAGATGGTGGCTATCAGCGTAGAATCATAGATCGGGTGCTTGTCATTTTATAATTATAACTACTTCACAAATCATTGATAACATCACAATGAATTGGAAAACCATTTCAGATTCTGAAGAGGGAGCTGATGAGGAAGGAAAGTATACAGGAAAATGTATGATTGTGAATGGAAGATCCACAGTGTGTTGGAAAGAGAGGGCATTTTTCATATCACTTAGTTGTTAGATCCTGTTTTAAATAAAGATATAGTTATAGTTTTAAAAATTCTAAATTAAGTAAAGGCAATTGGATTTGATGCAATTACCTTAGAAGCAACAAAATTATCAGGACAGGAATGAATTAAGAAGAATAGTGAAGAGATGTAATGCATAATAGTTTTTTATGGAACGTGAGGACTATAATGGCTGTAGATTAACTGTGGAAGAAAATTCACAATTTATCCAAGAGATTTGTGGACTGAGATATCTCGTTCAGTATTGTTGTACAAAATGTTCAGTACTTTAAAGAAGTATAGTCGAAAACTTCATAGTAAAATTTTCACCAATAACATGTATAAAAATCAAATTGTTTCAACTGTAGCTTACAGTTACAGTATCTTACAATTACAGTAGCTTAAGTTCACAGAACAAGTGTTCTTTAAAAAAATATTTTTCTATAACCTAGAAGCAGGTATATTCACATTCAGGATTAGAATTAATTTTTAAAACCATTTGCTGTAAAATACAATAAATACATGTATATAAACACTTCATATTTTTCACATTTGTGATATGTACAAATGAAAAGGAAATTAGGAATGAAAGAGTTTTTAACTGGAAGTAGGTTTGATCCTATGACAATTATATCCCCAGATCAGCACCTTACCACACAGCTGGTATTGATATGTAAGAAAAAGTGCCTCTTCCATTGTGTGAGCAAAGTAAAGATATATAAACACATAAAATTTCATGAGTGAGTAGTTATTGATAATCTGTATAAAGAATCAAACAGCTATAAAAGAATTAATAAAAGCAGTCAGTTGAAAAGAAAATATGACAGATGAACGAGAAGAAAAACAATTTTCCATTTTGCCAATTTTTTCTGTAGTTTTGATAATGTCTAGCTATGAGACATGATTCTATGTATATGGAAATACCTATACCAATGCTAGCAGGTGGAAAGGGTGACAATTTTGTAGGAAGTAAATTGGTCAATGTTGCATCAGGAAGGAGGTCAAAACTTTCCTCTTACTAGCCTTTATAGCAAGAGCAAATCATTTATCACACATTTAATTTAAAATTTTATTGATTTTGACTGCAATTTTCCAACTTAAATTATAACATTACAAATAATAGCTGGTATTAAAGAATATGATGGGAATCTGTGTTAATTGGACAACCGCAATCCGAAATGTAAAGTCTCCCAAACATTTATAGGCACAAAATCAATTTATTTTCTATGATATTTACTTTATTTTAAAGGTTAAACAATTGTCTATTTTTCTACATAATCACCATTTAGGCCTATACAATTTTGTAAATTCTGTGACAGTTTTTGAAAGACCGTGCTTGGTGGGATAAGCAGTGACACTCTGCCCTTGCATTTGGGAGGACTGAGGTTCAATCTTCATCTTGCCATCCAGCTTTCTGTTTTCTCCAAATCACTCAAAATAAATGCTGGGATGGTCACCAGTCCTTTCCTGCCTGTAATTACCTCAATGTAGACATGGCATAACAAAAATAATAAAAAGTTTTTTGTATGTTCTTATCACAACTATTTGACACCATGCCTTTGAGCAACCATTAAACTGGATATTTGATGTCTTCGTTGGTCAAACGTTCTCTCATTTCAAGAAAAGGTGGTAGTCACTGTGTGTCAAGTCCAAACTATAGATAGATAGATAGATATGTTCACTTTGATCCCATGTGAGAACCATCTCGGGGATGTGGAACAGTATATACACTTATTAGTAATGTCAATATTACCATATAATAGATAATATTATTAGATATTGAAAACAAGTAAGCTACAACCCATTAGTATAACCAATATCTCTTGTAATCTACAAATACAGTCCCAAGTTAATTAATACTTATTATGTGGAACAGTGTACACACTTGTTACCAGCATCCAATAACCAGTTATTTCTTACCAACCAGTTACCATGATAGGTTTCACTGTGATTTATGTGGAACAGTACACACACCTATTAACAATGTCAATTATATTACCAACAACTCATAAGCAGTCAATTACTTAAAAACCTGTTAGTATGATAATTTTTCACAGCAGTTTTTGAGTGCATGCTATCCCATGTTAGTTACTATATATGAGTGAAATTTTGTAAACAGTGTAATTACTTCATTTGTAAAAAGATTCAACAGAAAGAAAAACCATATATCATTTTAGTAATTGTGGACAACTTTGTCACCTTCCCCTTCCATACTCCATATATACTATTTTATCAGTCATTCTTAGTTACCAAATTCCAAGAAGAAAATTATTTCACAGAGTAAAATGGCTTCTGAAGCAGAAACTTTTTCAGTTTGGACTTAAAGTAGTTGGATTTTTGTAGATAACATTTAATGTCTGTTGATAAGACATTGAATAAGGAAGCTCCAGTAAATGTTAACCCTTTCTGTACAATTGACAGTGATTTGTAATCCATGTGAATATTATATTTGTTCCTAGTGTTATGGCTATGTATGTCAGCATTAAGAATGAAGTGTTCAGGATTTTCCCCCTACAAATGATAGTACGGAGTATACATACTGTACTGGCATTGTTAGTACACCCAGGTTTTTAAATAGATTTCTGCACGATGTCTGTGGGCTTGCTCCACAAATAGTTCTTATAGCACGCTTTTGCAATTTAAATACCCTCTGTGCTTGTGACTAGTTTCCCCAGAATGAGATGCCATAAGTGAGCAGCGAATGAAAATATGCAAAATATACTAACTTTCTGGTTTCTATATTAGCTATTCTAGATATTACCATCAGAGAAAATGTTGCAGAATTCAGTTTTTTAAGAAGTTGTTGAATATGTTGTTTCCAGTTCAATTTGTTATCTATATATACACCCAGGAATTTTGTGAAACTACTTTCACTGATTGCTTTTCCTTCTGATATCACATTATAGCTGTCCTTTGTTTTATTTTTTATAACAAACTGAAGTAACTGTGTCTTTTCTACATTAAGTATTAGTTTGTTGGCATTAAACCACCTGTTAATTTTCTTTATTGTATCACTTGCTGTGTTTTCGAGGTTTTGTGCTGATTGGTCTTTCAACGGTATGCTAGTATCATCTGCAAAGAGCATCATGTGTTCATTATCTCCTAGTATATGTGGGAGATCATTTATATAGATTAAGAACAGCAGAGGGCCAAGAATTGAACCCTGAGGCACACAACTTTTAACTATACCCCAATCTGAGTTTATAACATCTCCTGTATGAGCATCTTTCAGTGATACACATTGCTTTCTATTTTCGAGGTATGATTTAAACCAAAGTCCTGGCTTACCACTAACTCCATAGTAGTCTAATTTACCTAGTAGAATCTCATGATCAACACAGTCAAAAGCCTTAGCAAGATCACAGAATATACCTAGAGAATTTAATTTTTTATATATTGATTCCAGTATGTTGTTTACAAAAGCAAAAATTGCTGAATCTGTTGAAACGCCTTATCTAAAACCAAACTGTATTTTACTGAGTAGGTCATTCTTTTGAAGATGTGTATACACCCTTCTGTATATCACTTTGTGATATATCCTCAATTTTGTCAATATATTTCAAAATTCAGTTAAAAGGCTGCAAGAATATAGCAGATGATCAGCAGAACATTTTCAAAGTAATTTTCTTGTGGTTTCAAATATTTAAGACACATTTCGAAGTATAGTTAGATCAGAGTTACATAGAGGTATGAAAGAATGATAGTAAATGAATTAAGATACTGGGATGAAAGTATCGAGTTTTAGTTTAGAAGTAGAAAACATGGTCTCAAACGAAATTTAGAGGAAATATGACGAGTTTTAAGGAAAAAATAGTAAGTCGAGAATAAAATAAGTAGTCAAAAGAAAATTACGTCAGATTAAAGGTCTTCTTGAGGAAAGATTATGACAGCAGTTTGAGATCGCTGAGTTGAGTGGAAGTATTTTAAAAGTAATTTCAAAGCGAAAGCTGTTAACGCATCGTAGCCAAATATACAGTCTGGAGTGGGCAGAAATAAATGTCAAGAAAAACTAGACAAAATATCTGGGAGGCACCCTATTTTTATGAAAGAGCAATTTTTTTAAGTAAGTTTGGCAGAAAGTTTTATCAAAACAATGCACTCTCAATATAAGATATTTAATTTCAAAGTAATTATTCTGCATTCCATAATGGCCGCTAGAAGGGGTGAAAACTTTGGGAGACTATATCTTTTTAATGAAAGGTTTTTAGAATGTAGTGAGATACACCAAATTAATTGTCAAAATATGTAGAATATCTGAAGATTAGAACTAACACGCTAGAACAAATAGTTGGGACACTAGATCTAGAAAATAGGTTTATTGAACTTTGAAAATTAATAACATAAATAGGAGAGCAGATACGAAAAATTTTATAAGGATAGAAAATGCTTAGAATGTTGAACTCTACGTTATTACAAAGTTTCATGAAAATCGGAAAAACTTGGGGGGAAGCCTTTGTAACCCAACGCCAGTGTGAAAGAGACAGCAGCCAGGATTAGACAGAGAGGGTGGGAAATCCCACTGCTTGGTGTCACAAAAAACGTCCAGCCTATTTAAGAGGATGGCCTGCCAGAGGCGTTCTTCAGTCTTTCAGCAGATTTATTAGCGAGAAGGGAATGCGTCGGTGTAAGTCGCGCCATGTGCCGGGCTGGAACGAAGTGATCGTTGCAGTATCGTAATGTAGAGTATTCCTCCACAAATAACTAACATCAACACCAGGTTGAAGTTATGTTGCGCTTTCAATGTTTATAAACTTTTGATCAATGTGGGGTTCATTGGAAGCTGCTTACGTTGTGTGTAAATGTTTTAACCTGCAATCATTTCATTTTTGGAAAGAAGTCTGATGCCTTATTATTTACGCTGGTACCGAGTTTGTAAAAGAACTTTTGCACAATATATCATTTTTAATTTATCAGAATGTCTACTGAGTTTTCATTCATGAACATACCTTTATCTCTTGTAATATCCTATTTTATTATTTAAACAAGGGATTGCCGACCAAGGAAAAGAACCACTCGGTACCACGACCACGGTTATAGCTCAAAGTATACTGTATGTACACCCCAGCAAACAGCATGTCTTTGACAACTTTTTCAAAGATTTTTGAAAATGCTGGTAGAAGTGATATGGGTCTGTAATTCTCAATCTTTGAGGTATCAGGGAAGATACCTTTTTCAAAAGAACTATTACTAATATGACTAATAACTCTACTAATGTGTGAGTGTAGACTTTCCCGGCGTAGTGATGAAATATAATCTTCATGGGTGTTCAGCCGGATGGTGTCAAAGTAACATGACGTCGAAATGTCGTGTTACTTTGACACCATCCGGCTGAACACCCGTGAAGGTTATATTTCAACTCTACTAATGCTGGTGTTACATTGTTTCACTGCATGGGTTGAAAACCTCATCATAACCAAATGACTTTTTATTTTTGAGGGATTTAATAATTTTTTCAATTTCATTTTGACTGGTTGGATATAGAGACATAGGTGCTGTTTTTGGTGACAAGGATTTAAGTATTGCTATAGCATCCATATTCCCAATATATTTTCCTTTTGTTTTTTCAGCAACTGTTAAGAAGTAGTTATATAAAGCACTTCCTACATAAGAGGGGTCCTTTACAAGTTTATCATTAATGCTTATAGACATAGGTTTATGGTCAAGGGATGATACAGTTGTTTAATAATGTTCCAAACATTTTGCTTCTTTTATTACTTTGGTTAAAATTCTACAGTAAGTTTTGTAATGTTGTCTGAGAAGCATATTATCAATATTCCTAACTTTTACATACAATTCCCTTTCATGTCTGCAAGTTGTTTTAATGCCAACTGTAACCCAATTTTTGTTTACTCGTTTTTGACCAATTGGAGCTAGTTTTGTCGGGAGACACCATTCGTAAATTTCCAAAAACTTTTGGTGAAAGTAATTGAATTTATTGTTTACCCCTTTTAATTTATAAACAGTGCTACAGTCTTCATTGAGAAGTTCATCATTTAATATTTTTATTGAATTGTTCTTTAATGGCCTAACTTTGACAAATCCTCTTTTTGTTATTTTCATTTCCCAGAACATCCAAACTAATTATTTGAGCATTATGGTCTGACAAACCATTTTCCATTGGAACTGTTCCATGTATTTCTAATTTATTGTGCTTTACAAAAATGTTATCAATAATGGTACTACTATCTTTTTGTATTCTAGTTGGGAAATTTACAGTTTGATAGAGATTGAATGATCTAAGCATTCCTAGAAGATAATCTGTCTGGTTACATTCTACAGCAAAATTTATGTTGAAGTCTCCACAGAATATAATTTCCCTTTTAGTTTGTGATAAATTTAATAGAACCACTTCAAGTTTATTACAAAATTTACTGAAGTCTACTGTGGGAGCACTATAAACTGTCAGCACTATAAGATATTTGTTTTCTAATTTTAACTGTATTGCACAACATTCAAAATCTTATTCTATACAGTATTTTCTCTTACATATATTGCTGCACCAATCATTCTCATCTTTGACCTGCAACAACATGAAGCTAATCTATATCCAATAAAAGGGAAGAGACGTATTTCATAATTCTTCAGATGATGTTCTGCCAGACATACTATATTTATGTTAAGATTCAATGATTTTTGGGTTTCTTCTATACATAGTTTCAACTCATCAAGTTTGCTTGAGATACCCCTAATATTCTGATGGAACAAAGCTATTTTTGACTGATATTCTTTATTTTTGACTGATATTCTTTATTTTTGACTGTAATATCATTATGTACATTTATTCAATAACTCTTCCTACTCTTGACGTTTGGCCAAAAAAAGACTGAGTCCTACCACCAATTACCACTGGGATGGGGTTCACATCCAACCTGCCTCCCCTGATGATACTGGCAATCAGTTGCGTTAGCTTCTGCTTGCCCCGAACTTTCAGGTGGAGTCCATGGGAGGTATGGTCACTCCGTTATAGGGTCTGTGATGCCTGTAAAGGAACTCAGTTTGGAGCAGCAGTTGTCTGATCAATTTGGGAAGCTATGGAGTATGGAGTACTTGTTGATCCAAAAAAGCTTCCACAAATTGTGACAGTATAGAACAAAACCAGCAGACATCAAAGTAGGAGAAACAGTTCTTCTTCAAGAATATGTGCTGTCACTTCACATGTGTAGGAAGGCAAGAATACACATGGTGAAGATGGGAAGAACTGGGTTTGTACAAATGGTTGTCCTGTCCACATTGGAAGAAACATTAACCACTAGATCTTTCCAGCTGGAAACTCTCCTGGAGATAGAACAGGGTGGGGAGGATGTTGAAGAATAAGAACATTTATGTGCCATCCCTGAATTCTATTTGTACTTCTTTAAAGGTTGTATGTTTAGTAAATACAAACATGTAATTAATTTGATTTATCCTTAACTACAGGGAGCCAATCCATAATCTCTCTCCATGCTGAAAATATTTTACAGCCAGCAACTATGCATATGCATTACTGAAGTAAATGTAATCACACTTAGAACAGGATAAAAAAATAAAAAAAAAAAAATAAAAAAAATAAAAAAAAATTACACTTTATTTTGTATACTACTAATGTCAAAATTAATTTCTTATCCAAAACTAATCATAATATTGGATTTGTCCATCTCAAAAAATGGTTTCATAGGTGCAGAATTGTCTTCTAACTTTTGTTCGAAATTAGTGTATGCTAAATATATACATAGCACCACAAAAAAAGACATCTGTTCACAAACTACTCACAGAGTAATCATAATTTTTTTAAAAAAATTGTATGTATTTTATGGGTTTGTTGCATAACTTCATGTTTTCAGCCTATATTCAGCTTCTTTTTGGATATATATGACAACTAAGACTTTTTCTATTGTCAGCTGCACTCATTAAAAATAATTAGCATTAATACTTCCAAAACAATACATCTATTGTTGGGAGTGAGAGACATGCAAGGTAATGAGTTAACACACCCTCTACCCTGATCGCACACATTCCCATGTCGACTTTGTTGCATAGCAGATTATTTATTCATCTTATAACTATAAAGAATTCAGTCCTCTATATTTCAAACAATTTTAAAAGTTTATTTAGGTGTTTCCTTTTTCTCCTCAAGGAACTATATTGAAATTATATTGTACCTGAATATGCAAGATTCTTCTCTTCGCAATGATTAGCAGCTAAGCTCTATCACCATAGTAACCTACACTTTTCTTTTCTTTAACGGCAAACTTTATCGAATTTGTTTCATGCTCAATGAACAAAATTTAATTCTCTTATAAAAAATATTTCCATTTTATCATAACTGTAACTAGTTGCTACACAGTGCCTCACTACACATAATCATATATCCATACACAAATTGTTATCATACAAAGTAAAAAAAAAGAAAATTAATAAACAGATGTGTGTGATTTTATCATACCAAAATATTTTTAAAACAATAGAGATGCATCAGTCAGAGACGATCAGGGGTGCTTGCAAAAATCCAGATGAATGGTCCTTTGGCCTCCACTGTTGGACTAGCTGCCAAAGCAATTCCTCCCTTCAGCCATAGGATAATAAATCATTTTATATATATCATGCAACAATATGATTTTACTAGACGACCCGTGCGAAAATTTCGCGAATAAAATGCGATGAATAGTGAGGTTGAATATAATGTCACCAAGTTCAGTCATTACTCATCATACTCCTACTTCATTTATCGATTTTGGTTAGAAATCCAGGGAGATAAATGGCTCGAAACACAAAAAACGTATTTTAGAAATATTGACATTTTTGCGCTTTATGGGTCGAATTACAAAAAATTCCTTTCTTAGAATATAATGTTACCACGGTGGAAACCTTAGTCTTTAATACGATATGTCATTTATCTATATCGATTAGATATCAAGGGAAATATAAGGCTCGTGACACAAAAATACGTTGTAGAACAATTTATACTTTTTCCCTATAATAGTTGAATTCCAAACACTTCTTTCTTAAAATATGATGTCAGCAAAGCTGAGACATTATTCCTCACAATCGTACTTGATTTATCGATTTTGGTTAGATATCAAGGGAGATAAGTGGCTAGAGACAAAAAAAAAAAAAAAAAAAAAAAAAAAAAAAAAAAAAAAAAAAAAATTAGAAAAGTTGACTTTTTTGCCTTTTATGGATCGAATTACGAAAAATTTCTTTCTTAAAATATAATGTTACCACGGCGGAGACCTTATTCTTTAATATGATAAGTCATTTATCTATATCGGCTAGATATCAAGGGAGATAAATCGCTCGTGACACAAAAATCGATTTTAGAAAAATTTATACTTTTTTCCTTTAACGGTTGAATTCCAAAAACATTCGTTCTTAAAATATGATTTCACAAAGCTGATACATTACTCCTTATATTCCTACTTCATTTATCGATTTTGGTTAGATATCCAGGGAGATAAATGGCTCGAGATACAAAAAACGCATTTTAGAAAAAGTGACGTTTTGCCCTATAAGGTTCGAATTACGAAAAATTCCTTTCTTAAAATATAATGTTACCATGGTGGAGACCTTATTCTTTAATATGATACCTCATTTATCTATATTGGTTAGATATTAAGGGAGATAAATCGCTCGTGACACAAAAATGCGTTATAGAAAAATTTATACTTTTTCCCTTTAAGGGTTGAATTCCAAAAACATAAATATGATGTCACAAAGCTGAGAAATTACTCCTCATAATCCTACCTCATTTATCGATTTTGGTTAGATATCCAGGGAGATAAATGGCTCGACATACAAAAAACGCATTTTAGAAAAAGTGACGTTTTGCCCTATAAGGTTCGAATTACGAAAAATTCCTTTCTTAAAATATAATGTTACCATGGCGGAGACTATATTCTTTAATATGATACCTCATTTATCTATATCGGTTAGATATTAAGGGAGATAAATCGCTCGTGACACAAAAACGCATTGCAAAAATATTGATACTTTTGCTCTTTAAGGGTTGAATTCTGAAAACTTTCTGCCTTAATATATGACGTCACTAAAGCAGAGATCTTAATCTTTAAAACGATACTTCATAAAACGGTTTCAGATAGGTATCCAGGGAGATAACTGACTCGTAACACAGAAAACAGCATTTTAGGAAAATTTACATTTTTGCCTCTAAGGGTCGAATTCCGAAAACTTTCTTGCTTAAAATATGATTTAACCAAAGTGGAGACCGTAAGATTTAAAATGACACCTCGTTCATTGATTTCGGTTAAGTATGAAGGAAGATATAGGTTTGTGACAAAAAAATACCTTATAGAAATAATATATATGATAGTTGTTGAAGGGATATAACACGAAAACTGCAATGCTCATTGTGTGTACGTGTATATCCGAGTTTTGTTTCGGCCACAGTCTACATCATTAGTTTATTAAGATTTGGAAATGAACTGCCTCTTGGCAGTCCTTGTCTTGAAAAATTAATGATTTTAATCTAAACTTTTGCTGAAATTCAAATAAAAAACAATCTATTTAAGTATTATTTGATTTCACTGGGATAGAGTTCTTGCTCTGGTGGCAAATTCCATATACATATATTTTTCCCCTTTTCTTTTCTGACTTACTTTTTCCCTCTACTAATTTCAACTTTAAATTCTTTTAGCGTTTTTGGTAAATTATTCATAATTTCTCTTGGTAATTTATTCCAGTTCCTGAGGCCTTATCTATGAAGGAAAATCTTCCCACACCTTCATGCCCAAAATCGAGTGCCAATTTGTAGACTTGGTCAAGTTTTACCTTCCATACATGTCTCCTAATTCTTCCACCAATATGCCTCATCACCAATGTATGCATTGTATGCTCCCATGATTCTCTTCACCCTCCTCGTGTCTTCCAATGAATCCTTTTCCAGCTCCTTCATCACAGTTCTTACTCATTGTGTTCGGTGGTAATTTCTAGAAACAACTCTAACAGCCCATCTTTGCATCCCTTCCATCTCCTGTATTTGGTACCCAAAATGTGTGTCTCATTCTACACTACCATATTAAAGCAATGGTCTTACCAACCTTTTCTAACCGAATTCCCTTACTTCTCTAGAATATTCTCTCTCCAACAAGTGAAGGATTTTGAAACCTTTTCAGATTATCTGACCAATGTGTCCTGCCTAGTTGAGCTTGTTATCAAATGATTAATAGACTTTTGGGTTATGCCGCATTGTTTATTTCATTACCTGAGCTTTCGGCTGGTATCCTACAGCCTTCGTCAGAGATACTGTTTATGTTGACATAGCAACAAGCGCCAAACATTGCAGAGTAAAAGGCCGCTATCTTTGTTGCTGTTGTTGGTATATTTTAAAATTTCTGCAGCCTCTTTCACCCGTCGGGGCCACAGTAGCCTCGTTTCTTGAAATTTTATTTCATGCCCGGTATTAATAGCATGGCGGACTACGGCGGAATTGTCGCTGTTGTTGTATTTGTAGTGGTGGAAGGCTGTAGGATAACAGCCGAAAACTCAGGTAATGAAATAAGCAACGCAGCATAAACTGAAAGTCTATTAATCTTTGCTATCAAATGTTATTCCAAGGTATTTAAATTTCATGTCTTCAACAAGAAATTCTTTGCACACATTATAACCATTATCATCTTTAATTTTTTATCTGTATACCAAATAAGCTTACTCTTCTTTGTATTTATCTTCATCCCATGTTTACCTACTCAGCCCAATATGCTACCCGGTGGCACTCCTACTTTCACTCCAACTTCCTTTGCTACTGATTTTGTCGCGCGCCTGGTTATAATTATAAATAACTCAGTTCTTACGCTTTTAACAGATTAACATTTATTGTTCCCAATTCTTATTCTTCTAGGAACTACATCGGTCTTAAAGTATCCGAAGAATGCAAAGTTCTTAAGCAGTGAACTGGTAACAAACAACCGTTCGGCCTTTACGTCGCTAACCTCTAGCTATCTCTTGATTTTCCTATCGCCATGGCAACTTACATTTCCTTGCTATAGGAGTAAATATATCATTTTTTGTTTAATTTCATGGCACAAAAATATGATTTTCTTATGAAATTATTCTGTTCTGTCACATGCCTCCTCAAGTTCACCATGTCTTTGCTTAAAAGACATTGGTAAACTTATAAGAATAACCTTGCATTCAGCGATACTCTTTCCTCTGTTCCTATTAGAATTTTTTACAAAACAGTCTCTTCTTAATACTAACAACATAATGAAATGAACTAAATAAAACATGTATTGTCTTGAAATATCTAATAATGAAAACATACATACATACATACAGCATTCTAGCTTAACATCACACAAATGCAAGTCCTGTCACGGTCGCCATGTCGCGCTCCTGGTTATAATTATAAATAACTCAGTTCTTACGCTTTAAACAGATTAACATTTATTGTTCCCAATTCTTATTCTTCTAGGAACTACATCGGTCTTAAAGTATCCGAAGAATGCAAAGTTCTTAAGCAGTGAACTGGTAACAAAGCAACCGTTCTGCCTTTACGTCGCTAACCTCTAGCTATCTCTTGATTTTCCTATCGCCATGGCAACTTACATTTCCTTGCTATAGGAGTAAATATATCATTTTTTGTTTAATTTCATGGCACAAAAATATGATTTTCTTATGAAATTATTCAGTTCTGTCACAATTTTCATACCTTAATCTTTTGTTTTATACCTTTTAATTGTTCTTCTAGCTGGTTAATTACTTTTTCATCAACTACAGTAGTTTTTACCTTATTTAGCACCACATAATGCCTCGCTCTATTGAAAGCCTTTGAAAAATCTAATGCTATACTATCAATTTGGCCTCCCTTTGTAAGCATCTTAGGATTTTGGTTAAATTCTGACCTCTCACCTTTAGACATTAGAGGGAAAGTTTACTCTGTAGTAGAAGAGAGTTTTCGTTTCATGTTTAGGTTATGGGAGTAAAGCTTTGTATAGCATAGAGATACCGTAATCAAACACACTAAATAAAACCCTTTTAGGAATAATAAATGTCTCCATAGGTAAATAAATGCTCTAAATAAACCTTTGATAACAAAAAAGAAAACATCAGTTTGGGAGGGAGTAGCCTAAATCCCCAAATTCAAGTTTCAAATAATAGATTTTGATATAGGTTAACTTTGAAGTTTCTAAACCGATTTGAATGCAGTAAAGACCTTCAGTAGTTGTTAAATGCCGGATATAAACTGGGTATAGTGATAAACAAACTTTTAATCAACTGAAAATTAAGTAATCAGTAATAATACTACCTTGGACTTAAGAATTTCTACTTTGGAAGCATTTTGCCATTTTTAGATCAATTAACGAGCAAGAAAGTAACTCAATAGTAAATAAACCAAATAAATCAATTTTCTGTAGTGATATTAACACCTTTTACTAACCTTTAATATGATAATCCATAATAATCCTGTTCAGTGCACAAGTAATTTCCAATATTGGCATTTCACTGTTTTCACACACTTTTGAATAAAATAAAGTAATTGTAGGGAAGTAATCATGCGATTAAAAGATAAATCCACTAAAATTTCGTAGTTTCAGAACGTTTAAATAACTTAAATCAATTTGGTTATACTTCGTCAGATTGCACTTCACTTTTAATAATTTTTATCTCAAAATCCTAGAGAACATTTCGAATAAAAAGTAGATTTCCGGGAAGACCTAAAAATCTAATATAACATATAATTATTTCAAGTAATTCCAGTCAATAGAACCGATTTTATAGAGATCTTAAG
Source organism: Vandiemenella viatica (assembly GCA_031002005.1). Lineage (NCBI taxonomy): Eukaryota > Metazoa > Arthropoda > Insecta > Orthoptera > Morabidae > Vandiemenella > Vandiemenella viatica. Next base: position 130,667 of record JARYHS010012186.1, read on the forward strand.
ATTTATTTTTCATCACGACCATGAGGTCGATTTAGAAATATTTTTCAACCGATCTAAAGTAGATACAGAGATGAGATAACTTTCAGAATACGTGATCTGATTCAGAGAATCTCGTGGTAATTTCGTATTTGCAATAAATGTAATAGAAATAAAGTTATAAAATTAAAACTGAAATCACACTTTGGTTACGTAGTAGTTAAACTTTCCCTGCACCGATCTTAATAAAAATCACACCAATAAACTCAGGAATTTTTGTAGAACACAGTGATAATAAAATAATTTGCATAAACCGTGGCATTAATAAAATGACGAAAAGTAGATATTTCCAATATAATAGTAGTTCCCCAGGTACGAAAGTAGTCCACTCATACGCTGGGAACTTTTAAACCAAACACTTAAAGTTAATCACTAAATATTCATTATTTCACAATTAAATATGTCGAAACACTGTCACACCTCAAGTTTTGGATAACCGTTTAGTTACTGAGATATGTCAGATCTAAATCGTAGAAGTGTAGCAGAAAGTCGCGTTCTGGCTCTGACGTCAGCGAGGGTATAAATTATAGGTCGCGGTGACGTCCTATTGTCTTTTCCGGGTTGCAGTCGTGTTAAGTAAGATGTAATTAGGCGTGTGTTGGTAGGTTGGCTAGTTCCGACGTTCAGGTTGGTAGCGCAGGATCTTAGGTTGGCATTGCTGGAAGTCGGCCATTAGGGCTTCCAGGGCGTGGTACTCATTCTCGTAATATGAACTTGTAAATTCTCCATCGGGGTTGGCCGGTGTTACCTCTCTCCATAATCTGTAAATTTTGGATCGATTGTTCGATTAGCCTGTGCAACTTAAGAATGCTGTTTGAACTTTGAACTTCATTTTAATAAACGTGAAGAATTTTGGGAAAAGTGAACTGTTTCATTTCTGTAACTGCTATCATACCTTTTCAATATTTGGGTCATCAAATATTGTGGCGACCTTTTAGCATTCTCGTTGTATCCTGGCAACATGGTCAAACTAAATTAAAATAGGCAACAAACTTTCTTTGGACAGTAAGGTGCTACCAAGACTGTTAGATAAGGTACTTAGGCGATACTCAACCCCGGTATGCAGTTTTGTCCTTACATGGCGACCGTGACAGGACTTGGGTTTTCACCCATTAGGGGGTTCTGCGACAAGGGTTTAAAGTGTGTAAAGGGAAAGTGGTAAGGCCATAATAAAACAGTGTAATATGCAAACAAGGACGTTCACAGAACGAAAGACTTTCCAAGATGGAATTTTAAAGAGAGATTATTTGTAAAACACCATTTTGTTTTTATGTCTATGCTTATAAAATGTTAAATTTTAAGGTTTTTTTTCTTAAAACAAATCTGATGTTCCATTGTAATAATATTTTTCAGTGTACTTTTGTAATTTGCATGTATACAATTTATGTCTTATATTTTGATAATATGTTTGATATTTTGAAAATTTTGTGAGAACACACATGCTTATGATTTTGTAATTATTTAATATTTCGTATTCTACATTTTTGCCATTTGATCAGAAATTCTCATTAATGTAGATCTTTTAAGAGTGAATGAGTTTGAAGATTTTTGTAATAATTTTGTGAGTGGAAATTAAAAGTTTTTGGGATTGTTATAAGTAAGAATATTTTGTTTTGAGTATGAATGATGGAGAGAGAACCGAACCAACAAGAGATAGTTAGATTTTGTGGGAATAATTCATTTCATTTGGGGAATTTAATTTTTTTTTGTTTTTTTCAAGATATTCAGTTAGTTTTCTGGGGAAAATAACCTCAATCTTCGGGGGGCATGTAAGCATCTTAGGATTTTGGTTAAATTCTGACCTCTCACCTTTAGACATTAGAGGGAAAGTTTACTCTGTAGTAGAAGATAGTTTTCATTTCATGTTTAGGTTATGGGAGTAAAGCTTTGTATAGCATAGAGATACCGTAACCAAACACACTAAATAAAACCCTTTTAGGAATAATAAATGTCTCCATAGGTAAATAAATGCTCTAAATAAACCTTTGATAACAAAAAGAAAACATCAGTTTGGGAGGGAGTAGCTTAAATCCCCCAAATTCAGTTTCACATAATAGATTTTGAAATAGGTTAACTTTGCAGTGAAAAAACCGATTTGAATGCAGTAAAGACCTTCAGTAGTTGTTAAATGCCGGATATAAACTGGGTATAGTGATAAACAAACTTTTAATCAACTGAAAATTAAATAATCAGTAATAATACTACCTTGGACTTAAGAATTTCTACTTTGGAAGCATTTTGCCATTTTTAGATCAATTAACGAGCAAGAAAGTAACTCAATAGTAAATAAACCAAATAAATCAATTTTCTGTAGTGATATTAACACCTTTTACTAACCTTTAATATGATAATCCATAATAATCCTGTTCAGTGCACAAGTAATTTCCAATATTTGGCATTTCACTGTTTTCACACACTTTTGAATAAAATAAAGTAATTGTAGGGAAGTAATCATGCGATTAAAAGATAAATCCACTAAAATTTCGTAGTTTCAGAACGTTTAAATAACTTAAATCAATTTGTTTATACTTCGTCAGATGCACTTCACTTTTAATAATTTTTATCTCAAAATCCTAGAGAACATTTGGAATAAAAAGTAGATTTCCGGGAAGACCTAAAAATCTAATATAACATATAATTATTTCAAGTAATTCCAGTAAATAGAACCGATTTTATAGAGATCTTAAGATTTATTTTTCATCACGACCATGAGGTCGATTTAGAAATAATTTTTCAACCGATCTAAAGTAGATACAGAGATGAGACAACTTTCAGAATACGTGATTTGATTCAGAGAATCTCGTGGTAATTTCGTATTTGCAATAAATGTAATAGAAATAAAGTTATAAAATTAAAACTGAAATCACACTTTGGTTACGTAGTAGTTAAACTTTCCCTGCACCGATCTTAATAAAAATCACACCAATAAACTCAGGAATTTTTGTAGAACACAGTGATAATAAAACAATTTGCATAAACCGTGGCATTAATAAAATGACGAAAAGTAGATATTTCCAATATAATAGTAGTTCCCCAGGTACGAAAGTAGTCCACTCATACGCTGGGAACTTTTAAACCAAACACTTAACGTTAATCACTAAATATTCATTATTTCACAATTAAATATGTCGAAACACTGTCACACCTAAAGTTTTGGATAACCGTTTAGTTACTGAGATATTTCAGATCTAAATCGTAGAAGTGTTAGCAGAAAGTCGCGTTCTGGCTCTGACGTCAGCGAGGGTATAAATTATAGGTCGCGGTGACGCCTATTGTCTTTTCCGGGTTGCAGTCGTGTTAAGTAAGATGTAATTAGGCGTGTGTTGGTAGGTTGGCAGTTCCGACGTTCAGTTGGTAGCTCAGATCTTAGGTTGGCATTGCTGGAGTCGGCCATTATGGCTTCCAGGGCGTGGTACTCATTCTCGTAATATGAACTTGTAAATCTCCATCGGGGTTGGTCGGTGTTACCTCTCTCCATAATCTGTAATTTTTGGATCGATTGTTCGATTAGCCTGTGCAACTTAAGAATGCTGTTTGAACTTTGAATTTCTTTTAAATAAACGTGAAGAATTTTTGGAAAAGTGAACTGTTTCATTTCTGTAACTGCTATCATACCTTTTCAATATTTGGGTCATCAAATATTGTGGCGACCTTTTAGCATTCTCGTTGTATCCTGGCAACATGGTCAAACTAAATTAAAATAGGCAACAAACTTTCTTTGGACAGTAAGGTGCTACCAAGACTGTTAGTTAAGGTACTTAGGCGATACTCAACCCCGGTATGCAGCTCTTTGTCCTTACACCTTGTCAATTTATTCTAAAATTATGGTATATAGCCTACTAACTGAGATTCACATGAATATCCTTAGCTAAAGTTATATTGTCTACTTGAAAACCACTTACATCAGTGGCGTAGCTAGGGGGGGGGGGGGGCGGTGGGGGCGGTCCGCCCCGGTGTCACCCGTTTGGGGGTTTTAAAATTAAAGTATATAATTATAATGTTAGATTTTCCTTTAAAAATGGAAAAGTGACCAAGCGTACGTCCGAATAGGCGTAGTCTTGGCTTCAAAATTGTTTTGCTTATTTAGAATTCCATTAGCTTTCAAGCTAAGATTTTCAAGTGCCTTGAAGTATTTTCTAGTAATTTTTGAATTTATTATCTGACAGATTCGTATTGTATAAACCGAGTACATTCCACGTTGTACGATTTACACTCTACGTGCCTACCTATTGTAGACATAAAATCTTATCATGTTCGAATTTATGTAAATAAAAACTGCGCATTAAACTAGCAATACTGTCAGGTTTCAAGTCAATACGAACAGGTCCAGTGTTCGTTGATGGTACCGCCTGTCGTTGGTAATCAATTTTTGTAAAGCATGTGTTTAAAAGTCGGATCCTCTTATCTTGCAAGCGATATCGTAACATTAGTAAGCACTAAGCACTTAAATTCTAGGTTCATGTAAGTTTGCTATGCTTTCTACTGCTGTGGAATATGCAATATGATCGCGATGAAAGAAATAAGCGTATGATTCTTTAAGAATTTTCCATAATAAATTTAGAGAAGAAGAAAATTGTATTATAGGTAACCTCTCTGTCGAATACAGGTACTGTACCTAAATTATTCCGGGTTCCTTAAATCGACAGGGATGTCGAACTTCTGTTCCTGAACAAAAATTGAGCTTTAATTATAAACTGAACGAACAATCAAGCCGTTTACAACATTTTTATTTATACGCTACAGAGCGGCCGCTAGAAATCTCAAATTTACGCGTGGAGATGGTCTTCTGTACATACAATGTCTTTATTTAGGAGGTCTGTAGCTACGTGTTTTCTTGGGTGGGTAGTAAAATACTTTCACTTTTTAAGTACTTCATGTAAAGACGGCAGATATAGCATAGGCATGTTCTTATATTACCTGACTCGTTGTTTGTTTAATTACGTTGTTTTTATATTAAATTTATTATTCTATATTTATGAAGGAACTTAATGTAGAGTTGCTTCTCTGACTAAGCAGTATCCCCTGAGTCTCACGACTTGTGGGATCTGGATTCTGGGTTTGCACCGATGGAACCCCATCTGGGTCTTGAATTGTTACTACTTGGATCAAGCCACTTCTGTTAACTTTCCTCTCGATATCCCTTGGTCCTACAAATACAAAGGTTGCGAAGTCATTTAAATACAGCCTATATTAACGTTTTCAATAACATGTGATTGGGTGGGTAGTTTTCGGCTTTTTTTAAATTTAAAGCGAAATATTATGGTTGCCCTATAGTTACACTGGCTAAAATTAAAATCTCAACATGCATACAGAATGGTAGAATTTTAGGAAACTTTGAAGATATATCCAGGGGCCGTACCCAGAAGAAATAACAAATGGAAATGGATCAGGCTAAGTTATTACCATTAGATACAGTTGTCAGTAAGAAATGTGCCCAACTTGAGCACCAGTACATTAATGGATCCTTGCCGGCATTGAATCAAAAAGTGTTCGGAGGTCTTCTTGGGGTATGTCTAGTGTTGTAAAAAAACAGCTTTTTTTCTGACATGAAAAAAAAACATGAAAAAAAACTGTGAAAAAAACGTTTTTTTTTTTTCTGGGACATGTTTTTTTTTTTTTTTTATAACTACTAAATTTCCAATTTTTAAGGCATTTATGGTTTAATATTACTGTTTTAGAGTTTATACTAAGTACTTATCTTCCTTTTAAATCTACTATATCTTTCTGGTTTAGTAGAAAAAAAAAATTACAAAAATATTAGTAACATTGACTGAAATTTTCTTTTACGAATGGGGACTTTCCGAAAAGGCTAGGTTGCGTGAGAAGGAATCCCCGTTCCCCATTGTTTGGATTGATACTCGCTATTTGAACTAGTGCTGCCAGTCCCTACAAATTTATCTGTAGACCTACGAATCTTTTCAAAAAATTAGGAAATTTGACTACGGTTTTTTTTTTTTAAGTTATTACTTGTTGTGCTTTCCTTATATTCGTATACTTGTTAAACTCGAAGCGTATAGTGATACTGAGTCATTGTCAGTAATTATGAATAATTTCCTTGCAACTGTTGGCATAAACCAACGATTGAAAACAAATAAAGCTCCTATTTTGTATGATAATAGATTTAAATTCAAACTTAAAAGACCGTAATACAGAACTATCGGCGCAGTCTTCATTCACAGTGTGTACTTTGCTCACAATTTAAAATTGCAATCTCAAAAGCTTTTGCATGCAATACAACCAGTAAAAGAAAATGTAACTATTTCTGAAGTTATGGATCTAGAGGGAACAAGAAGAAAACACAGAAAATTCCAACTCCGACTGATACTAGTGAATGTGGTACCGACATAGAAAATGAATAAAAAATTATGTTACCTATATATATATACATTTATGAATCATTATGTAAGGTATTACATGATTTAGTAAGGTTTAAAACACACATGTAAAATGTAAATTCCATAAATAAAACTATAATTTATCAAATATATTGTTTTCTGAAGAAAAAAAAAACAATTTTTTAAAAAAACAAGGGTGCTTGGTTTTTTTTCATGTTTTTTTTCACAAATCTGAAAAAAAAACATTTTTTTTTTTTAGTTTGCAACACTAGGTATGTCTCTTTACGCCTGCATGTTTTTACAGTCATTTGTTGCTCAGTTGTGCTGGGTGACCATGTGATCTAATGTGTCTATTCCTGGTATCCAGAGGTGCTCTATGGGGACAAATCCGGGGACCGTGCAGTTCAAATTGTGATGGAAACTGCTTGCAAGACTTATGTAACGATGGCCTCAGTATGAAGACGGGCATTATCTTGTTGGAGGATGTGATTTGAAAGGTTAAACATCAAGGGTATCACAATAAGATGCAGTACCCCCATCCACATAGAGGTGGGCTGTCATTGTGCCATCAACAGCCGACGCAGTCATGCTGTCGAAACTGATTGTCGCCAAAAATGTCATGGTGGCTGCACTTGTGTGATGTTCTGAAATCACAGCAGATAATACGTTTTTCCACTACGCCTGCGAACATGTCGTCAATTATCACTTTGTCACAGACAGAATCGAGACTCGTCTCTAAACACAAATGTACACCATTCACGTGTCCATTTTTGTTTTGCATTACACCAGGTTAGAGGATGCTGGAAATGAAATCAGATTAATGGAAAACATTGCACTGGGGTGAGAAAGTGTAACCCAGCTTCAAGCAATTGGTTTACAATCGTCCGGGGAGGGAGGGGGGGGAGGGTGACTATCTGTAACCACTGCTTGGATCTGACCTGCAGTGAATCATCTGCCAGCAACAGCCACCCACACAATTTGGTGGCCTTCACGTGCTAAAGGTGCTGTTATCAATCTGTATGAACCTGCACCTGCTCTAGGAGTATTAGAGCTTTCTTTCACCACTGTTTAACAAGTCTGCATACTGACATTGCACTACGGCCAATCCTTCAGGAGATTCACGATATGGTTCACCTTTTTAAAACACGTCAATCCTCCAACCTCTCTCACAGTGAGACATTTGGGTGTAGGGAATTGTCACTCTTCGCCTTGACATACTTAGCCAACAACAACTCGTGGACAACAAAGTGTCATGTTACACCACACTGTTCGCCACTAGTACGTTAAAAAATAAATAAAAAAATAGTAATTTACTTAATAGATAGCACCGTAATTCTCATATTATTACATATAAAACTTTCAATTTTAAATCTTTTAATACTCTTCATGTGGTCATACTTGGGGCCAATTTTCATTCATTTATCACAACACCCTCTGGGTGTTGGGATTTTAATTTGCACCAGTTGGTGTATCAGTTGCTACGTGTAAAGGTCGAGCTGCACTTTGCCATTACTGGTCTGTATCGCCACCGCAACAACAGTCGGCCAAGTGACGACTCGCCCCCTCGCCTCCACACTTTTCCATAGCTGGCCCGTGTCCCCAAGTCGTCTTTAGTCTCCTTTAAGGTATTCAGGTGATTGTTTCAGAGAATCAGTGTTGGGGATGACAGATAGGTTTGACACCCTACTTTATTATACTGTATTTTACACAGTTTTGGTACGAAAGTACATTAAAATACTTTTTTATCTGACTCACGTAATCACCTAACTGGTTGATGTGTTCTGTACAAAAATAATATCCCAGCGCAGTATTAACAAATCATCACCACACTGTACCGGAATGAAAGATTCCCGCGTGTTTCATCGCAATCACAATGAAAATATGTCAGTCATTTCGCACTTGACTTTTTAGTTTTGTTTGAGGTTCTTTTCGATTCACTCAGTATTTTTTGTTAGTAAAGAGCGAGATTATAACATATTTTAATTTAAATATAGGTCGTAAAGATTTTGATAGTAAAAATAATAATTTCATGTTATCTCAAAGTTCTAGTCATAGAGTTTCTTGCTGGGAAACTCGCAGTGCACCTATATCGTAGTCACCAAACTTGAAAATAAGTAATAAAAAGACCCCGTTTGTCAGTGCTGCCAGCCACTTGGCTTTGATATCCGTAGATGGCCGCTAAAATTTCCGTAAATTCGGTACAAAACTCCGGAGACTCGCTAACCGAAATACTGAAACAACAATTATTGACAATAGAGTGAAAATTAAAATAATTTTTATTTCCAGGTCTTTAAAATTCGAAATACAAAATAATATTCTACATTGAAAGTAAGAAATATCTCTGAACATGGTGTCACTTTCATCACTGCTGCTGCTGCTGTGCCTACTCTTCTTTTTTTCTGAGACCATATATTAAATTTAGTTCTATAACAGGAAATGTTAAAACGCCGTGCCAAGGCGCGTGTCACCGTGCATAAAGAGTGCGCCGATAGTTCTGTATTGTGGTCTTTTAAGATCTATAAAATCTGTAATCAAACGAAATATGAGCTTTATTTCGTTTCCACGCCAGCGGTTGCTAGGAAACGAATCACAATTATTGTAAATTCTGTAATGCCTTAATACTATATGCTCAAAGTCTAACAAAACACGAATATAAGGAAAAATCAACAACTAATAAAACATAGCAAAAATCCGTAGATATTTTAACAAAATCTGAAAATCCTAACTTTTTATAAAAATCCGTAGCAGCACTGCCGTTTGCTCACGAGTACAAAGTTAACAATTCACCTGTTGACACGGTAGACTCCCTGAAGTATCTAGGCGTAACAGTACAATGCAACATGAAATGGGACTTGCACATAACTTCCGTCGTAGGCAAAGCTAATTCTAAACTACATTTTATAGGTCGTATTTTGAGAAGTTGTAATGCTCATTCAAAGGAAATAGCGTACAAAACACTAGTGCGTCCGCATTTGGAATACTGTTGTGGAATTTGGGATCCGTATCGCAAGAGATTGGTTGACACATTAGAGAAAGTACAGAGAAGAGCCACTCGATTCGTGAATGCTAGTTACAGTCCTTACGTAAGTGTCACAGAGATGATACGTGGGTTGGGCTGGGATTATTTGGCAGACAGACGACGTCGTTTTCATTTAAATTTGTTGGAGAATATGCAAAAATCTTTAATTTACGAGTGCAATGAAATACTTCTTCCGCCAACCTATTTAGGTCGCAATGACAGGAGGGATAAGATTCGAGAAATAAGATGCCGTACTGATACATTTATTTATTCCTTCTTTCCTCGTTCTGTTCGGGATTGGAATGCACTGAATTAGGATTGGTGCTCAGCACCCTCTGCCATCCACAGTAATTGTGAATTGCAGAGAATAGATGTAGAAGTAGATGTAGAAAATGAGACCTACAGATTAACCTGAAATTCGAACCACGGAGCTTCCTAGAATCCTCGCATTAACAGATAAAAGTTTTACCAGAGGTAGATGTCAATTTTTAGGTCCGCAAAAATTACAGTCGAGGCCGGGATTTGAGCCGGGACCGTACCCAAATCACACGCAGTCATTTGAGTCACCAGTCCGAATGTAGGTGTAATGAAAAATAAGTTTGGAAACATGATAAAATGAACATACTTTTTTTCTATACCATCTAGATTTGCTATCAAAAAACACGATCCACTTTTATGTGTTTGAAAACATATGAGATTTTTCAGTACTTCTAGATTAATCTGGCATATGGGTACGGCGTGCGATTCGGGTGTGGGAGGTCCCCGTTACAAATTCAGATCTCGGCTGCAATTTTCGTAAGTCTTAAAATTGATCTTCAATTTTGGCAATATATATATATATATATTTAATGCGAAGTGGCTAGAATTCCTACATTTTAAGAACATCGATAAAAAAAAGACATTTGTTTTAAGACAAACAATAACATGAAAGCAACATTTGGTTGTAAGGGAAGGGAAATTTCCGAACTCTCTATGCGCTTCTCCACATCCAGCAGGCCGACACTGATCCGCACCGTCAAAACATAAACCAATCCAATGATGGTTGGGTGTCGGCCGACACACAGTGTCATTATGGAGTGTGTATAAACTACGTTGCTTGGTCTAGGGGGGAGGGGCTGGCTGGTAAGCTACGCTGGGCTACAAGGGGGGAGGGGGGGGGGATTCCGAGCCAGGACACGTAGCTTTTCGTTCGTATTATTTGTCACAGTTAAAATGAGATACAGAACACTCAACAGCATGTAAATATTTATTTCCACCATTTAATCATCTCCATATGTGATTTACGATAGTCTGGCGAGAGAAAACAGTACGAAATATTTTCTGGAATCAATAGGCAAAAAGGCTACGTGCTACGTGAAGGGGGGGAGGGGGTAGAGACAAAAGCCACGTCGGGCTACGTGGGGGGAGGGAGGATTTACAGGAGACCAAAATGGGGCTACGTGGTTTATGGATGCTCCCTTAGGACCAACTTTGATCGAGTGAGTGCCAACAGTAAGAAACGTGTCGGTGCGGTGACGGTGCGGAACAGTATCAGGCAAGTGAGGTCCGATCAGAGGAGTTAAAATGAATCTAAAACCACTTTCGATCACCAGTGAGCACACGTGTCTAAAATCTTGCAATATTGACTATTGAACATGAAGTAACTCAAATTATTAATTTTTAAAAATGTGATTTACGAGTTTTCAGCTGTGAAAGCTAGAAAGAGGAGATTGTGAAAGCAATTTCTTTTAGATTATTTATATATATTTTAAATTTTATTAATATTACAATGTTATTAATTATTATTTTTGAATAACAATAAATTTTTATTTAATTGTGTATTATTAATATCATATTTTACACTTACAAAATGATATATTTTACTTAATTTTGAATTTAAGCTTTCGAGGGGTGACACCACCGATATCTGCCCCGGGTGTCACCCACGCTAGCTACGCCACTGACTTACATTCCTCACAAATACCTCTGATGTGGTTGCATATCAATCCCTCTATTAATTTATTTACTACTGATGTCAAACTGATTGATCAGTAATATTTGACCCTACTTGTCACACCTCGTTTATGGAGCAGTACTACTATTGCACTTTTCCAGACTTAATTTTAATAATATTTCAAGGTAAGGTACAATGTCACATCCTGCTAACTTTAATACATCTGTAGAATATTATGTACAACAGCCCCTTCATGCTTTTTTAGCTTTTTTAGTTTATTCATGATATTCTCATGTTGAATTTTAAATTTCTTAGTTTCCTCATTTCCCCTTGTGTGGATAAGCTCATTCTCCATTTTACACCCTCCCATTCCTGAATCATCATTTGTAATGGTTTCACTAAACCAGTTACTCAAAATATCTGCCTTTTTCAAATCTTCAGTAACTTCTTCTCCATCCTTATCTATAACTGTCTCAATATCCTCCTACCCCTCAGTTTTCTAATATAGCTATAGAAATTTCTTGATGAATCCATCTTCACCAACCCATCTTTAGCTATCTGCATGTGAGTGAATAATCAATTTTTGCTGTCTGATAACAGTTTTTTAGTAATAAAGATTTGCACTTGTTTTTCTTTATGTATTCAGATAATAAAACCTATGTTTCCCTGTAAATGATGCTAGTAAGAGTCATGCACCAAGTTATTTTCAAATTCACCTTTATTGTGCTAATAAAGTTGCCTACTTCATTAAATTATTTATCATATAAATGTGCTGTTGCAGAATGCAGTATATATGAATAACTTCCAAAACTAATTATTACTTACAGGCAGACTTAACAAAACAACAAAATGACTTCAAGATAATGTTAAAACGTTTGGAAGATGATCTGCTATCAAGACTTTCATCTGCTGGTGGAAATCTTCTGGGTGATACAGCACTTGTCGAAAACTTGGAAACAACAAAAAGAACAGCTGCCGAGATAGAATGTAAGGTTGCAGAGGCACGTATAACCTCTGCTGAAATTGACCAAGCAAGAGAACTCTATCGACCTGCAGCTGCTCGTGCATCGCTACTATATTTCATACTTAATGATCTCAACACTATCAACCCCATTTACCAATTCTCACTAAAGGTTAGTTGTTGACATTTTGAATGCACATGTTGTTGGAAATAGTGGGTTAAATGGCAATGGTAAACTGTTGGCTGTTAACCATATGCACGTCAAATAAGTTAACACAAGTTTTATACTTCCAATAAAATTGTAAACTTGTTCTTATTAAACAGCAAGAAATGGCTTGCTTTCATTTAAGATCTGTCCTTACTTTTACTTCAAAATTCATCCACTTAGCTTCCTGTTTCATGCCTCTGGTTTTAAAAGTGTTCAGCACTGTTGTATAACTAACATGAACAACTTCTGCTAGAGCCATGTTTCTGATTTTCGTTTTTATTATTGTTATTATTATTTTATTTTTAAAGCAAAAGAAAACCACTTTCCATGAAGGCAGAAATTCAAATTTGCTTGAATATCTCTGTATCAATGTAATTTATGTATATTTTTGTGTGATTTTTGTTTCAGTGTTCCTTGCTATCAACACTGGTAAGGGTTGACTTACTTTATTTTCTATCTTCTTATAATCTACTAAAATAAAAATGTGCTTTGGTTACTATAGGTAGGAAAAATTAAAAAATCAGTTCTCTGAATGTCATAACTGGTATTTTAAATGTATTCTTCTGGTTTTTTAAATATAGTCTGATGTTATTCTTTCTTATTACAACAGTTGTTCTGTTTCTATATGGAATAATGTACTTTTGAGTGAGTGGCGACTTTCCTGTATTGATGCAATAAAATCCTGTCGGATATCCATCCGCATGGTGTTGTATAAACGCAATGTTTCGACAGCTTGTTCTGCTGTCTTCATCAGGCGTCAGATTTCTTCTAGCTGTTGCAAGCTGACTGTCACCACCTAGATTCGCTTAGCCTCCTATCAAACTTCCTTTATACATTCAGGAGTGGTGCACAAAGCCTGCATCCTGGCTGCCCACATGTGTTGGCGGTTCTCGATGCTGGTAGATCCACTTGCTCAGATTGGTTGAGAGCACTGGCTTAGTAAGCGACCCACTGCGACCACCGAGTGGCTCAATTAGCACCTTCTCACACAGATGTGCTGATGGTCCATGATGCTGATAGGTCTGCTCTGATTGGTCATAAGGACTGGCTTAATCTGGGGTCAGCTGCAGCAACTGACTGGTGCCATTGCCCCCTCTACACGCTGTTGTGCATATCTGCTTTGCTCTTGTCAGAGATTGCCAATGATTGGTCTCCAGTCCCTATTTATGTTGTTATCATTTAGTCAGATTTCCAATGCTACCAAGGGTAGCTGTTCTGTGCGAAGACAGTCTTGAGATGTATCATTTCTTTTGGTAGGCTCTCACAATCAGATATTGCTCTCGCTCTGTGTACCAGTGTGGCCAATACAGAGTTGCATTGTGTTGGATGATGGAAGCTGGATGCACCCAAGTAACACTCATTGTAGGTGGGTTTGCAGTATACGCTATCTGACAAAGTACCATCGGGTTTCCATTTTATCAAGATGTCCAGGAAAGGGAGGCATCCGTCCTTTTCTACTTCCTTTGTAAAACATATACTATAGTGGATTCCATTGAGATGGTCAAGAAATTCACCCAATGCTTGAATACCATGTGGCCACACAGAGAAAGTACCATCAATGTAACAGTAGAAGCAAGAAGGTTTGAGGGTGGCACTCTCTAGTCTCCTATTTTTAAAATCCTCCATCTAGAGGTTTGTTACTACTGGAGAGAGCAGAGACTCTTCAATGTATAAAGGAAGTTTGATAAGAGGCTAAGCCAGTCAAGGCGGTGACAGTCAGCTTGCGGCAGCTAGAAGAGACCTGTCACCTGAGGAAGACAGCAGAGCTAACTGATGTAACTTCATGTTTATACGACACCATATGGCTGGACAACCAAGAGGATTTTATTTAATGTACTTTTATTTCGTAATGAAAAACCACTTCATCATATTATTTCAGGCATTCAGTGTAGTCTTTCAGAAGGCAATTGAGAAGGCAGTACCTTCAAATGATGTTCCAATACGAGTTGTGAATCTCATTGATTGTATTACATATTCTGTTTCTGTGTACACAACTAGAGGGCTATTTGAATGTGACAAACTTATATTTTCCTCTCAGATGGCATTCCAGGTAAAGCATATTTTAATTTTACTCCAGATACTTAATTGTTCCAGGAATTTATTAATTTCTGTGTTTTTGTTCAGATTTTGCTGATGAATGAGGAAATTCAAGTACCTGAGTTGGATTTTCTCTTACGCTTTCCTATTATGCCACATGTCACAAGTCCTGTAGATTTTCTGTCAGACAGCAGTTGGGGAGGAATTCGCAGTCTTTCTGCTAAAGATGAGTACAGGTACCAGCTCTATTGCTTTCACAAATTTCCTTAGAGACTTTAAATTATTTCCTGCTATTAGTAGCTAACCTTAATACATATCTTAAGTAAGTTATTTCATTTATAAATCTAGAGTTTTAAACACTAAATAAGTTTGTGAATACTGCCAAATTAAGCAACTGTGTGGATAGGTAGCAAATGTGCATGATCCAGCTTGTAGAAATTGTTAGTATGATGATGTAAATGCTAAGCTGATGATTGTGCAGTCAGTATGGAAAAATTATTACATCAAAGTAGATACGTTAATAGAAATTGTATTAAATATGAGAAAAATATATGGGATCATGTAAAACATAGTAACAGAATCAGATTAATCAATGTAGTATGCACATACATAATTTGTTGTGAGCATTTGTATCAGTTTCATTAACTGGTGAAAATTTATCATTATGTGTAAGATGTAGCAAATATGGAATTTTACAGTTAACAAACAAACTTTCTTGACCTTTATAACACCTTTTTTTTTTGGTTGGTGGATTCAGGTTAACTTTGAGATACAATCTCCATTCATTCTAGTGTAATTCTCTGTATAATTGTGATTCTAACTGAGTAACATATAATATAAACATTAAGATGTGTTATTTGATTTTTTATATAATCCCTTCATATACATTCCTTTCATTGATATCAGGAAATTTATTTTAGAATCCTAACATCCAACCTCCTCTTTTTTGTTAAGTATGCAACACTCACTGTCATACAAAAGTTTTGGCTCTGCTACTGTCATATGAAAACTTACTTTTCCTCTGAAGGCCATTACATGTTTTATTTTTATTATTATTGAATAGTACTTTACAATGATACTTTAGACATTTCATTAAGTTTTGACATATTATACTCATGCTTTTCTCTCTCTCAGCAACTTTATATTGATTATCAGCATGTAAGAGTAAATTAAGACAGTATTCTTAAAAGTATAATTGTATTGTGTTGTTTGTTTGTCAGCATTAGTGTTCTCTCATCGCATCCTTCCACTTTGGTATGTGGTGGGTTAATTTCCCTTTCTTTTCTTATTTATATCGCCTAGAAGCCGCTTCCATTTTCCTTAGTTGCATAAAAGTATAATCTAGCATCCTCAGGACCCTAAATTCTCACAATTGAAATGAAATATCACAGTGGTAATGTGGACAAATAACATTAAGTTGTAAGTATAAATTTATATCTTTGCAAGACTGTATAGGACTGTATGATGTCAGTATCTTTATGTAGATAACTGGACCCTATGCTGTGTACCTCACCGTTAAGCATAATTAAGGTTTACACCAAAATATTGTAAGGTTTGGTGATGTTTATTTTTTTGTCATGGGATTACATTCACTATCCTTCCTTGTTTCATTTTTTCAACCTACTACATGATTCTATTCTCCAAAGAGTATTATACTTTTATCACTTTAAATATAGGCGCTTTTTTTTTTTTTTTTTTTTTTTTTTTTTTTTTTTTTTTTTTTTTTTTGTAAAGCAAGGAAAAGTGATAGTATTATGACCACTATTGTCAAGAGTAGACATCTAAGCTTTTGCCTCCCAACACCACTCTCATCTTCTTTATTCATAGAGCCTCATCAGCTGAGTAATGCTTGTAAATCTCCTCAGTCGCAGGTTGTAATTACAATGTCTTAAATAAGTTATTGCCAATGTTTGAATATGGAAATTCACAAAACAGAATTAATTAGTCTCTATTAGTGTTTCACAACCTCTGGTTCACATACCACTAGTATTTATTTATTTATTTCTCGTGTCCAGGACATAACAAGTTGAAAAAACAAATAACATTAATTACTTAATATTAAACTATAAACACAATTATATAGAATGTGACCAGAAATCCACAATCTTGATGACCTTCTCGTTTGCCCTGTAAAGGTCGTCGATATTGAAGGTTTCAGGGAGATTCCTGCATATCAGAAGATGTTGTGGGTTCTGAAGCTCACCACATTCACATAGATCGTTGTCATTAGTGTACCCCCATTTTTTAATATTATATTTACATCGGGACACTTCAGTTCTTAATCTGTTTAGAGCCTTCCATATAGCATATTGCTGATTACATCCCGCAGCCGGTGCCTCTTTGATGTTCCTCCACTGTTCTTCAGGCAACAAATTTCGCCATAGTTCTAGACGGCGCGCTCCAGTAGAAGATGTTATGGCTGTAGTTGATTGTACGAAGCTCTTCCTTGACTTCAGCCTTGTTTTGAATGTGAGAGATCGATCAAGCTTTACTCCTAGATATTTAGGTTATCGCAGTGTAGTAATTGTTGCCCCCTCCAGTTGATGTTCAACTTCTTTCTGGCTTCTCTGTTTCTCAGATGGAATGTACAGACCTGTGTTTTTCCAGGGTTGGGCTTCAAGTGATTAGCATCATAATACTTGGCCATATCTTCAAGAGCTGTTGTCAGCTTCACCTCCATCGCCTCAAAGGTTGTGCCTTGAGCTGCAACTGCTGTGTCATCAGCATAAATGAATGCTCTTGTTCCAGGAATAATTGGTTCATCATTTGTATATATGTTGTACAAGAGCGGGGCCAGCACACTACCCTGAGGGAGGCCATTCTTCTGAGTTCTCCATCGACTCTTCTTATCGTGGAGGGTGACGTAAAACCTTCTGTTTTGTAGTAAACACTGGATGACTTGTGTTAGATGGTAGTCTTTTGTGATGGAATATACCTTACTTATCAAAATTTTGTAGTTGACTACTAGTGATCTGTGAAGATGGGATCAGAAGGAGTACCATTCTTCTAAGGATTAAGTAAATGACAATTTTCTGAGGGTTTTGTGTTAGGTATGAAGGACAGTGATAAGCCAGTACATGGTAGGGTTACAAACATAAGAGAGGTGAAGTGAACAAAAATAAAAAGTATAGTATCTTTTATTTTATTATGTTCATGTACATCAGTGGTATAGTGTAGCATCCAGTCTATAGTAAAATTATTATTCATATGGTTACTAAATATTAAGAGTCTGATCAATATGTAATTAACTTTTAATATTTCACTTACAGTTTCATAACTGTGTTTCCATTGGAGTTAAAAGCATGCTTTTAGATTTATTATTTTATTATGGTAGAGAAAAATATGCCCCAGTTGTTAAATATAAACAAATAACTAAAAAATTAGGCCCATGTTGGTTAGTATTCCACAGCATTATTTTTTACAATTTACTGGTCCATGAGTTGAAAAAGATTGTGAAACGGTCGTCTATATTATTATTGCTGCCAGAATGGTATGGACCTATCCAGAATTTGACATGGGTATCTCCACAGAAAAGTACAGCAAACAACTCTATTCAGTTTTTTGATAAGCACTGTCCACAATGGCTGGTTTATTCATTTACAAACTATCCCAGATGACCAATGGTAAAGAGAAATACATTTACTTACCATTAAAAAGAATACAGATTTGAACAGTATGAAGCTCCTTAACTATTCTTAGACAAGAATCAAGCCTTATCCATTAACAAATCACAAATTTGATGGCAGTGTATTATGTGACTGTGCGAACTTGGCTAACAGCCTCTTCTGCCTCTCAGGAGGAATGCCTCACACAGAAACAACACATTGTTATATTTCTCCCTTAAAATGTGACAAACAATTGTGCTTTACAAAAGCAACAATTTTTAATTAACTTAGAACAACCTTAAGGCTCATATGCACAGTGAGAGGCAGGGAACAGTGCATGGCATGCAACACAAGCCTCGCACTGTGCGAATCTACTAGGATCATACCAGTAGGAGTCAGATTAGCATGTGCAGATTGAGTTCAAATTTCATGCTCTGTGAATGACATCACCATAGGAGCAGTGTTGCTGGAGCATTTAAGTAGATGGGGGCATGCTGTATTGTGATTGTGGTTTTGTTTATAACTTGGTGTAAATTGCATTAATATGCCTGGATATCACGGGCTATACAACTTGCAGCAGAAAAACAAATGGTACTGATATCACTTATTTTTCATTACCAAAGGACCTACAGCTTGGGAAAATATGTATTAAAAGTGCTATCATAAGGATGATTTCAGTACAATAAATGCAACTGTTTGTTCGCAATATTTCATGCCAGAAGATTATGTTTGTGACTTGTAAGCTGAATTATCAAATTTACCTCCAAAGATAGTACTTAATCCATGCTCTGTGCGAAGTGTCAATCTTCCTGTAATGATTTTTAATGCCCCATGCACATCAGCTGCCAGTCATAGTTCACCATCCAACATCAGTCAAAATCAAAGCAGGAGAACTGATAGATGTCAAGCCAGGTATGTGAAGAAAAGAGCTGTTGAAACCCGTGCTGCTAATGGACCAAAGCACCATAAATATTGATACTGATGAAGTTATCTTTCTAAAAAGACAGGTGAAAGAACTTAAATTACTTTTGATAACAAGCTTAACTGGGCAGGACACATTGGACAGGTGGTAGAGAAAAGGTTTCAAACTTCTGCACTTGTTGGAGAGAGTGATGAGGGGATGTAGGAGAGAAGTCAAGGAATTGGGTTACAAAACTTTGGTCACACCATTGCTCGAATATGGTAGTGTAGTATGGGACCCTCATTTTACGTATCAAATACAGGAGTTGGAGAAAATGCAAAAAAGGGCTGCTAGATTTGTTTCTGGAAATTATCGCAGAATGCGATCAGTGACGGATATGATAAAGGAGCTGGAATGGGATTCATTGTAAGACAGGAGGAGGATGAGGAGGGTCATGGGAGTGTACAGGGCATATACTGGCGATGAGGCATGGAAAGATATTGCAATAGGTATGAAAAGTAGTGCATGGAAGGGAAAAGATGACCATGACCACAAGCTGGCAATCGATTTCAGGCACAAGGGTGTGGGAAGATTCTCTTTTTTAGGTAAGGGTGTCAGGGATTGGAATGAGTTACCAAGAAAAGTGATGAATTATTTACCAAAAACTTTGAAAGAATTTAAAGATAAAATTTGTAGAGGGAAAATGTAGGTGGGTGAAGGATAGGGGGAAGATGGGTGTGTAGGGAAATTGCCACCGGAGCCTGTGCTCCATTGCAATTAAATAAAATAAAAACAAAACAAAAAAACTTTATAGTGAGCTTTCAGTGTATAGATATCTGACTCTCTTACATGTAGTGGTGCCTTTTAATTTTACTAGAAACTCTAATGCCCTTTGTGATCCACCTTTTACCCAGATCATTGTTTCACTGTTGGTAACTTTCATTTTTTAAAACATCCTTCCAAAAGTGTTTGAAACATATTTAGAAAGAAATAAAATTTCATATTAACATCCTGTGGAATATACTCTTCTGAATAGTTTTCACTGAGTAAGAAATCTATGGAATGTTGTATCATGTTTTCATTTATTTTTCATTAATACAACCTGCTTTTTCCTAAGTGCATTACAGTGCTTCTGGACTAAACATTTTGGCATGATGATCAGAAATACAATTTATTACCAGAGAATACCATAGTTACTGTACACAGATGAATCCACAAACATATATCAATTGCTGTTATGCTATTGTTCTGTATTCTTGTGTGGAAATTACAATTGCAGATAAGTTAAAAGACAGAATCGGAGCTTCCATATTTAGTCTTTCACTCCTGTAATTGAGAAAATCAGCACTGAAATTTCCAACTAACCATATTTACTTGTTATTTTAAAACATAGAAGCAATGTCACTAATTGTAATAAAAAAACTGAAATTTCCAGAAGGGGTCCTGTAGATTTCTATAACTAATGGCTGCTCTTTACCATACTCAAGTTGTGTAGCACAGCATTCGAAATATTGTTCTATACAATACTGACTTTCAACTGCATTGCTACACTAAATATTATTTCTAACAAAAATGAAAAATGCCAGTTCCCCTTTCTCTGATGGCATCTACAATAACAATATAGCAATACTAGACAACCTATGTGAAAATTTCACTAATAAAATACAATTAATAGTGAGGTTGAATGCTTGTAATATTATGAAATCTAGATCTGCACTTTTTAGTAAATATTTATTTGCTTAGTGTAATAGGTACGCATCAAAACATATTTTGGAACAGTTAGGAAAATTTAAAACACACTGTATGTACGACAAACTGTCACTGACCCTAACTGAATACAACCAAGCTGAACAAAATCCTCACAACATATCAATATCTCTGTGATATGTGCTGCTGGGCGAATAAAATGTTTACACTGGAGTTGTATAGGAAATCAAAAATGTTTCCGTAACAGAAAAATATATCCAAAAAGCTTCTTATTTTATAAAAAACAGTTTATTGACTTCTCAGCGATACTGCTGCTGCAATCTGAGGTAGTGGCTCTCAACTGTTTGATACACGTGACCACTTTAAGCATCAAATTCCAAAAAAAATTATTTCTTAATTTATGATTTTACCTAATTGGAGACCTTAATCTCTAAAATAATATGTCATTTATCGATTTCGGTTAGGTATCGAAGGAGATAAATGGCTCGTAATAATAACAATAAAAACATGTTGTAGAAATGGTACTGATACTTTTACCCTTTAAGGGTCCAATTCCAAAAAATTCTTTTTTAAAAAATATGGTGTGACAATAGCAGACACTTTGGCCTTTAAAATCATACCTCATTTACCGATTTCGGTTAGGCATCAAGATAGGTAAAAAAAAAAAAAAAAAAGTTTTAGAAATTATGATATTTTTGTGCCTTAAAAGTTGAATTTAAAGAAAGTTCTTTCTTAAAATATGATGTGTCCAAAGTGGATACTATAATATTTTAAACGATACCCCGTTTATCGATTTCAGTTAGATATCAATGGAGATAAATGGCTCGTGACGGAAAAATGTGTTGCAGAAATATTACTACTTTTGCCTTTTTACGGTCTAATTTTAAAAAATTCCTTTCTTAACATATGGTGTAACCAACCAAAGATCTCAGTCTTTATAATGATACCTTGTTTATGAGTTTTGTTTAATTATCAAGGGAGATAAATGATTCCAGACACAAAAACGCATTTTAGAATTACTGATATTTTTTCCCTTTAAGAGTTAAATTCAGAAAATTCCATTCTTAAAACATGACGTGACCACAGCGGTGACCTTTAGAATGATATCTCAATTATCTATCTCGGTTATATATTAATGGAGATAAATGGCTCATGACACAAAAATGCTTTAAAGAACCATTGATATTTTTTCCCTTTAAGAGTTCAATTAAAAAAATATATATATATTCTCTCTTAGTATATGATGTCACCAAAGCTGAGACACTTATCTTCTTACTCCTATTTCATTTATCGATTTAAGTTATATATCCAAGAATATAAATGGCTCGAGACACAAAAAACGCATTTTAGAAATATTGACATTTTTGCCCTTTAAGGGCCGAATTACGAATAATACCTTTCTTAAAATATAATGTTACCATGGCGAAGACCTTACTCTTTAATATGATACTTCATTTATCTATATTGGTTAGGTATGAAGGGAGATAAATGGCTCATGACACTAAAATGCGTTGTAGTGCCAATGATACTTTTTACCATTAAAGGTTGAATTGCAAAAAAATTCTTTCTTAATATATGATGTCAGAAAATCTGAGACATTACTCTTCATAATCCTACTTCATTTTTCAATTTCGGTTAAATATCCAGTGAGATAAAATGCTCGAGACACAAAAAATGAATTTTAGAAATATTGACATTTTGGCTCTTTAAGGGTTGAATTTCGAAAACTTCCTTTCTTAAAATACAATGTTACTATGGTGGAGACCTTAATCTTTAATAACATACACCATTTATCTATATCGGTTAGTTATGAAGGAAGATAAATGGCTTGTGACACAAATAATTTTAAAACTTCTGCCCTTTAAGGACCGAATTTTGAAAAATTCCTGTCTTAATATATGATGTCACCAAAGCTGAGACACTATTCTTCATAATCCCACTTCATTTATCGATTTCGGTTATATAGCCAAGAAGAAATGTGGCTCGAGACACAAAAACCGCATTTTAGAAATATTGACATTTTTGCCCTTTAGGAATCGAATTACGAAAAAAATCTTTCTTAATATATAATGTTACCGCGGCGGAGAACTTGGTCTTTAATATAATACCTCATTTATCTATATCGGTTTGATATTAAGGGAGATACATCGCTCGTGACAGAAAAATGCATTGCAATAACATTGATACTTTAGCCCTTTAAGGGTCGAATTCCTTAATATATGACGTCGCTAAAGCAGAGATCTTAATATTTAAAATGGTACCTCATTAAATGATTTCAGATAGGTATCCAGGGAGATAAATGACCAGTAACACAGAAAACAGCATTTTAGAAATATTGACTTTTTGCCCTTTAAGAGTCGAATTCCGAAAACTTCATTTCTTAAAATATGATGTGACCAAAGTGGAGACCATATGCTTTAAAATGACACCTCATTAATTGATTTTGGTTAAGTATGAAGGAAGATACAGGCTTGTGACATAAAAAAACCTTATAGAAATAATATATTTGACTAGACGACCCGTGCGAAAATTTCGCGAAAAAAATGCGATGTAAAGTTAGGTTGAATATGATGTTATCAAAGCTGAGTCATTACTCTTCATATTCCTACTTTATTTATCGATTTTGGTTAGAAATCCAGGGAGATAAAAGGCTGGAAAGACATAAAACGTATTTTAGAAATATTGATATTTTTGCCCTTTAAGGGTCGAATTAAGAAAACCTCCTTTCTTAAAATATAATGTTACCATGGCGGAGACCTTATTCTTTAATATGATACCACATTTATCTATATCTGTTAGATATTAAGGTAGATAAATCACTCGTGACACAAAAATACATTATAGAAAAATTTATACTTTTTCCCTTTAAGGGCTGAATTCCAAAAATATTCATTCTTAAAATATGATTTCACAAAGCTGAGACATTACTCCTTACAATCCTACTTCATTTATCGATTTTTGTTAGATATCCAGGGAGATAAATGGCTCGAGATACAAAAAACGCATTTTAGAAAAATTAACATTTTTGCCCTTTAAGGGTAGAATTACGAAAAAACTCCTTTCTTAAAATATAATGTTACCATGGGGGAGACCTTAGTCTTTGATATGATATCTCATTTATCTATATGGGTTAGATATTAAGGGAGATAAATCGCTCATGACACAAAAGCGAATTGCATAAATATTGATCCTTTTGACCTTTAAGGGTCAAATTCCGAAAAATTTCTGACTTAATATATGATGTCACTAAAGCGGAGATCTTAATCTATAAAATGATACTTCATTAAACGATTTCAGATAGGTATCCAGGGAGATAAATGACTTGTATCACAGAAAACAGCATTTTAGAAATATTGACATTTTCGCCCTTTAAGGGTCGAATTCCTAAAACTTTCTTTCTTAAAATATGATGTGATCAAAGTAGAGACCATACGCTTTAAAATGACACCTCATTCATTGATTTTGGTTAAGTATGAAGGAAGATATAGGCTTGTGACAAAAAAATACCTTATAGAAATAATATATATGATTTGCCAGTGACAAAAAAACATCCCTGATTAACTATGAACAAAAATGTCATGGTGCTGTTATAGACTGGGGTGCCACATGATTTAACATTTATAAATATGTAGTTGATAGGTTTAAAATCTTAAATTACTGGATTCCAAAAGTGTATGTAGCTATAGAAGGAACCTATTCACCCAAAGAACAGAAATAAAGAAATTCAAGATTTTTTTTACAGATTTGAAAAATAATTAAAATTCAGTAAACATGATTGATCATATAACTATTACAAGTGAATAAAACATTGATAACTGACTAAATTATACCATGAATGGCTGCAGCATATCGTTACAGAACATGATATCAGAATGGCAGCCAAATAATTGCTAAAAGATAGAGTGTTTATTTCGGCGATCGGAACTCTGTTGCCATCTTCGTGGAAGCCCTATATTTCGCTGGGAATTAAAGCAGTTGCTGATAATGAATGAGTTAAAAATAACAAGACTTTCTTTCAGAAAAAGTATATTAACGAATATATCTGGTCAGCAAGGGGCACTTACTCTTTACAGTATTTTAACAAGAAACCTAACTGAACAGTATAAAATTTATATATTTATTGATGAGATTATATTAGTTATGATCAATTTATTTTATAACTAAATTATCATTAACTAGCCCCAAAGCCCATAAAAAATGATGGGTTTAACGGAGTATAGTGGTAATTTATTTCTCTGCAGTTGCTTAACTAAATAGAATTGTTTTAAAATTAAGCTCACTGTAATTTATCATCCCTTGTGCTGTAGCAAAAAGCTTCAGTTGTCAACTTGGTCCAGGTTGCATTTCAGCCTAACCACAATCTCCACTAATATTGCCACTTGAAAAGCAAAGCTTCAATCACACACTAATTAATTCATTCGCTTTATCGCATGTCAGTGTCATCATGCATCGTGATATAAACTTGAGCCTAAAACTTCACAGGTTCTTACATCTTTATTTCTTATCACCTGTGATGAAGGTCAATGTTTTAATGACACAGCTTACATCGGCTGAAATAATGACACCAGTGAAAATGAAGGATGCTGAAAATAAGTCATCAGAACTTATGCTATGCCACATAATATTTAATCGTGCTTTAAGCAACATATATTGTTATCAATTTAGAACTTCTTTCATTCAAACCATGTAATAAATACAGTTAAAAAAAAAAAAAAAAAAAAAAAAAAAAAAAAACCACATACTACACTATACTTGCAGCCATAAAACCAATACTTCAGCCTCATACATATTAATACATGTACTGTATTGCATTTTAGTGGCAATAATGCATCACAATATAAATTTGATCAAAAATCTTCAAGGGTTTTTACACCTTTCTTTTTTTTGTTACCCATGATTCATACTGATATTACAATGTTTGAATGGTTGACACAGTTACATGTCGCTGAAATAATAGCCTTAGTAATATTCCTCAGTGAAAGCAAAAGAAATTAAAATAAATCTTATAAACTTACATTATGCCTTGTAATATTTTTTGTAATTGTAGTGTAGGCTGCACAGATCACGATCAGTGTGCAACTATTTTCTGTTCAAATGATTTAATAATTTCAATAATTAGACACAGTTTAAAATATATATATTTTTTAAAACTGAATTATTCATGCTCTCTGCTGTAACATCAGATGCCATTTGTAATTCTGACCCATGCTAAGTAACAATCTAATTAAAACTCTCACTGACATTGATGCTCAAAAATTAAATCTTTTTTTCTCACATATCTATGGATGAAGAAATTAAGGAATACTTCTATAAATCAAAAGAATAATACAGAAATATCTAATGATTGATATGTCAATTTAAATGTAATACATACATTTTTTTCAATTCTGTCAGTTAATTTAGTCACAGGTGCTTAGAAATATTATCAACTAATGTGTATAACATGCTAAAAGCGTGGCATCATAGTGTGACATTATGGCATGACAGATGACCTCATAGATGACCAAAACTTGTATATTACAGCAATCTACAGCACAAAGGCAACGGAAAACATACGGACTCAAATCTTTGAAAATATCAAGGAAAACTTACTTAACAAAGCTGGACTGGTACCACCCCAAACCAAAATTAGAAAACATTTATGGTCGACAACAAAATGTGATACATACATTCCAGCATGAAAACAGGCATGGCAACAATGGCAGAAAACATAGGAAATCAGAATAAATTTCATTAGAATTAGGAAAATAGTAGATAAAAATATAAAATAAGGTTTAAAAGGAGTATAAAAATAAATTTTCTCCAAATTGATGAAGAATTTACCAGAAACAAAACAAGAAGCTCTTATAGAACTTTCAAACAAAAACTATCAAAGTACAAAGCACCAATCCTTCAATTTTGAGATGCTAATGGGAACCTGACTGACAACAATGCAACGTATTAGCAAACCATTTTAACAAACTTTAGAACTGTGAACCCATTTGTGAAAAATCTGAATTTATTCCAAATAAATCTGACTAGATTCAGAACCACCAACATTTAAAGAATTAGAAAAAGTAATTTCAGGATTAAAAAATAATTAAGCATCAAGAGAAAATCAAGTAGTGGCCGAACTTCAGAAAAAAAGCTAACAAAATGCCTTTAAATCTCTTCAATGTGTCTTCAATAAAATTTTGGAAGAAGAAGAAAATCCACTGAAATAGAAAACAGCCCTTATCCACCATCTTCATTAAAAAGCCTCTAAAACAGACCCAAACAATTACACAGGTATATCATTGGTGGATTTAACTTACAAAATACTTTCAAAAGTCCTTTTAAATAGAGCAGAATCACAATTGGACCCTTAACTGGGGGAGTACCAGGGAGAGTTCAGAAAAGGAAGCTCTGAACAAATACTATACTTCACAAAAATTATGGCATCCCAAAAATCATGGGCAAAGACATAAGTAATATCCTTCATTGATTTGAAGAAGGCATATGATTCAGATGGATAAGAAAACAACTGACTTCATTAAAACCACTATTACGAACACATTTTCAAAAATTAAATTCATGGATGAAGTATTAGACTATTTTGAAATAAAAACTGGGGTAAGACAAGGGGATGGACTTTCACCGTTATTGTTGAATTGTGCACTTGAGAAAGTAATAAGAGAATGGAACAAAAATATAAAAAATTTAGTAAGACTGGGTTGCAAAGAGAAGTATCTAAAAATCAAATCCAGTGCCTTTACAGATGATATTGCCCTGTTGACTGAAACAGTGGAGTAAGGAAAAGAACAAATCCTTGAATTAGAGAAACAAGCTGCTAAAATAAGTCTTACAATATCCCCTTTAAAAAAAAAAAAAAAAAAAAAAAAAAAAAAAAAAAAAAAAAAAAAACGGAAAAATCATGACAAACAACAAAATAAATATTTAAATGTTCAAGAACAAAAAATAGAAATAATAAAAAAAATTAAATATCTCAGGGAATGGATTAGTTGGAATGCAATAGATCACAAGGCAATTAAATCCACCAAAAATAAACTAAGAAAAATCATAGGAACAAAATTTCAAGATAATGAAATAAAAGACTAACTGCATAATAAAGCCTACTTAGTTCACAAAAATTTGGAAAGATCTAAGAGAATTATAAATTATGGAATAGTCATTACTTGATGGAACAGTACAGATAAGATTTAAAGATGAAAAGATAAGGTTCCAAGAAAATCAAAAATAAAGTCAAAACCCATCATCTCGGAAGAGGAGAGAAGAAGACGGGTCCAAAAGAATGAAAAAATATTGGGCATGAAGAAAGGAACAACATGCAAAGAAGTGACTGATTTATCGTACCCAAAGAGGATGAAATGAAAGAAGAAGATGTAAGATGGAAGAAAAAGATAATTAAGAACAGTGCAGTATAAAGGACTTAAAATTTTAAAATAAACTTATTATTCTGAGTGTAAATAAACTAATTCTGGCATCAAAAATTAAAGTCAGAATATAAATAAACTTCCATTAAAATTGCTGATCATGAGTTTGTGTACAATGGCAGATCATAAAAAACGCACAATTATTTTTTTCCAAAAAAGTTTAATATGTACCACAACCAAACAAATCACAAAATAATTTATAACTTTGACCTACTTTTCTACATAGTAACCAAATTTTTCAACACATTTCTCCCATCATGGTACCAGTTTCAATATGCCCTGCTCGTAGAAGTCCATTTCTTGGGAGTGTAGCCATCTGTGGATTGCTGATTTCACTTCTGCATCTGTTGAAAAATGTTGGCTGGTGTCAGATGGTGCATGCTGGAGCACCTCCCACCCAAAAGTGACGAGTTTCTCACAAACAGGAGCAGCAACATGAGGACGTGCATTGTCATGAAGAAGTTTGACACCATTAACATTAATGTTGCGGCGTTTGTCACGAAGGGCATGACACAACTTAACCATTTTTTTCATGTAGGCTGCAGCATTCATAGTGGTTCCGTGTTCAGCAATAACATGCCAAACATTTCCCAGAACACTGTCACAAGCACTTTCTTAGCCGATTGAGTCACTTCGAATTTTTTTTGTACTGGGGAACCAGCATGTTTCCAGTCCATAGAGGCCTGCTTGGTTTCGGGCATGTAGTGGTATGCCCAAAACTCATCACCAGTGATGATTCCTTTCAGAAAGTCATGCCCTTCTGTGGTGTAACAGGTTAAGTGATCCAAGCTTGACATCATTTGCTGGCCCTTGTGGCTGTCTGTAAGGTTCTTAGGCACTCAGCGAGCACTGTATGGAATTTCAACGTGTCATGAACAATGTCATACACTGCACCATAAGAAATATTGAACGTCTGTGATATGGTTCGCAGGTGCACAGGCCGGTCCTTCAAGATTGCTGCCTCAATGGCGCGGACATTCTGTGGAGTTGAAGCACTTACCTGACACCCGGAGTGTGGCGAATGTTCACGCGCCCTCTTGGAAGAATGCATACCACCTGGAGACATTGCTACGGTCCAGACAGTTGTCCCAATACACGCTACCCATGTCCCTGTGAATTTCACTCTGTGAATGCCCTTTGGCCCACAAATTCCGAACTACACTTCGCTGCTCTTCACACGTGGATGACAGAAACATGCCTGCCATGTTTGTTTCTTAGTTCATGCTTCTCTCGCTAGAGCTGCACATGAAAACAAAATACCCTCTATAGTGCAAACTTCAAACTATATTGTCATAAAATTTCAACATTCCAGCTGCTATAGCAGGGGAGAAAAAAAGTATTGTGAGTTACCTTCCGATCTGCCCTTGTACAATATGAAAAATATAGAAAAGGGGTGAAAAATGGACAGGCTATTTTAAAAGCTTGCACCACAGATATAAAGATTCATAAATTAATTTCTGAAGGAAGAAAATTAGTAATAAATTTAAATGTGCAAAAGCTAAAAGATAAATAGGAGAACTATGCAGACAAATTTTGAATTTGTTATTATTATTATTGTTATTATTACTCCAAACTTCACTAAAAGTGTGTGGTGGAGGGTAATCCAAAAGAGTAATAGTGTGAAACGGATGTACGGCATATGGCAGGAGGCGCCCATTGTCTATTGTGAGGAACCATCCCAGCATTCACCTGCAGTGATATGAAAAACCACGGAAAACCCTGATCAGGATGGCCGGAGTGCTTTATCGAAAGCTACCCCTGTCGGAATTTAAGTTTACTCACCCAGTAAATTCTTTGTATTCTATTACCTAATCACTCATGGAAAAATGAGTACAGAAATGCATCAACAGTGTTTACTTTAAAATTAATAATAGCACTTTTGTTTATTATGAGGAAGTATTTTATAACTTCTGGTCACTCTTATTATCAGTAATTCTAGTGCCAATCTATGTAATTTAATTATTACATATCATAACAGTCTTCTATAGCTACTTGTATAATAATAAAGTGGGACTTAAATAACTAGATACAAATTCAGAAATACCATTTATCATTTAATGAGTACCTGAATGAAATGATCTCTAAATGGAATCAAGGTGAATTGAATGCTATAGAAGTAATGAAATTTATTATTTATTTATTTTTTTACCATATTTATTCACAAAAACAATGGTATGTGGATATTTTAGTTTAGTTTAACAGATTTTATAATGTGAGTAACACAAAAGAATAAGATGTTTGTTTACAATATGAAATATTTGCTTTATATTGAAAATTTAGCTACAGCATTTGTTTTTGTGGTTTCTTTCTTTTATAAAGGTGATTCTGCTAGGCTTTGAAACCATTACATCTTGATTATTCAGCTCCAATAGAAAGTTTGCAAAATGGTGGCATTTAATTGGACATATTTGTATCAGTTTTTGATATAAGTAGATTCCAAGGTTATTTGAACCTGATTTCACTCTTTGCTTTTATATTCCTTTAC
Source organism: Vandiemenella viatica (assembly GCA_031002005.1). Taxonomy (NCBI): domain Eukaryota; kingdom Metazoa; phylum Arthropoda; class Insecta; order Orthoptera; family Morabidae; genus Vandiemenella; species Vandiemenella viatica. The sequence continues at coordinate 161,306 of JARYHS010012186.1, forward strand.
AGAAATTTAGATCGTGATATAGAAACAAATCCAAAACGCTGGAAGAAGCTGGTTGAGTCAGAATGCCCTGAGAAGGAGAAATTCCCTCAGGAGTGGAAAAATAAAACAGCTCTTCAACGACTGTGCATGATGCGAGCTTTACGACCTGATCGCATGACTTATGCTATGGCGTAAGTAACTGAGCTTGATGTGTCACACCAATAGATGTTACATTCAAGAGGGAATAAATAAAAGCATACAGTTAAAAATAGTAAAGAAATTAAAGTTAATTAGACACCATATTCTTACATCAGAATTGAAGTTAATATATTGGAAGTGGTATAACCCCTCAAGTTATAAATTATCTATTTTAAAATACCAAGAGAAATTGTAGATAATTTACCAAAAATGCTGAAAGAATTTTAAAGCTGAAATTTGTACAGGGCAAAAGTGAGTGGGTACAGGAAGGGTGAAAAATAAATGTGTAGGGATATTGTAATCCGAGCGTGCACTCGATTGCAATTTAACTAAATTAAAAAGGACCAGAGAAAGTGATTTTAATGTTGGAAAAACAAGTATTGTATTATATACCGAGTTCAGAATAGTTATCCTATAAATGGCTAAGGATTTTTAAAATTCACCTATGGCCTAAAACTAAGGAACTTCATAAGAAACATTTTCTTTGATGTCTTCATTGGAGCATGCGAAACTTACAACAATAAAAAACAAGATCTGTTAATCAAGTCTTTTGAGGGTATGAAGCGAAGCAGTTGTATTATTCAGTTAATTTAGACTCAAGAAGTATACAGCCAATTTGCTGAGCTGTTCAGATATACAAAACATATCATGCCTGATGTATATCAAGGTTAAATTTGTAAGGGTAAAATTTCCTTGCAATTTTTTTGTTCCCAGTCAGTAACAGTGTAATCAGACAGATTGCTAGGTCCACATAATAAGTCTTGAAATTGTTAAGTCAGGTAATAAAACTGAATACTGGTTAGGTATTAGTTTTGGTTATTTTAGAAGACTGAAAACACATAATAAACTCAAATTGTAACTTCAGAATAAGCTTCACAGAGCCCTTAGGAGAGATAAATTAAAGATTTTAACATTGTGAATAAATTAGACAACACATTGTAAGGACAAAGGCCGATACTGGGGTTGAAGTATAGCCTTAGTGCCTCAACTTACTCTTGATGTTGGCTCAAAGTTCTATAGAAAATTTACGAAATAATTTTGATTTGGTTTGACCATGTAGCCGGATAACTCAACCGAAATGCTTGAGGTCGCCACAATATTTGTTAACCCACAAATAGAGAAAAGGTAGTAAGCAAACTACTGAAGCACACAAGTTCACTTCTAGAAAATCCAAAGTTTTATTTTTCAAAGTCACAATTTTAAATATGCATTTTACAGTTGAGCAGGCAAATCGAACACTCTTTTCTAAAAGTTTGCAGGTTGTGGAGAGAAATTTTAACCGACCGAACCCCTTTAGTGAATTTACAAGTTCTTAATAGTCATTAAAATTACGATATAACACGACACCAAAGTTCCAACATGGTCGAACTAGCCAGCATGGCGAGTTACAACCAGCGCGACAAAAGACAGACCAAAACAGACGCCAGACAGGAACAGACCACCAGCAGGAACAGACAAACCATAATGGCGGCGGGGTCTTTTTATAGAAAAGACTAGAACCAATGACGTCAGCAACTGTATCACATCTTTTTGCTTCCGCGTAACTCAAAGTGTGTGTAATTTATTTGACGATCCCGACTATTAAAAATGTTCAAACTTTGACAGTATCTGGACTTGTGAGAAATTTAGAGTAATTAGTTTTAAAGTTTTAGCTGTTTAAGACTCCGCATAGTGACACATTCTAATTTGGGGAAAATCCCTAAGTGTTCTGGAATCTTACGCGCGTGCACAACAATCTGTGACAATCTATTTTTTCAAAACTTAATTACCGGACAAATGCTAAAACTTTTTATGGGGACCCATATATGTACGAAATCGTCTTAATTAGGGCTAACTGCTGATGTAATTTCTAATTTAATATCTCTTTTAATAAAAAAGCTTATTTTTTTCTCTTAATTAAAATTAGTAATTAAACTTTACTAAATTATTTAATTTTACTGCCAAAATATCGGGGATTGTGCTGACTACAGCTGGTGGTAAAAGTTCGATTGTAGCTTTACGCGATTTAAAGATATTGTAAATCTTAGTTTTCTACTTTTCTGATCGCGTGTTTCAAAACTTGAACAAAGCATAATATCTCTCAAACTAAACGTTTCCCGATATGATAAATACACTTTAAAATTATTTTTATGATGAATTGTTACTGTGGGGAAGATTACAGGGAAATTACTTAAAGTTGATAACTACACTTCTCGAAATTTCTAAGTCCCGCCTAAGCAAAATTAGAATTTGCCAAAATTCTAAGGTGCTTACAACATCTTAATACTGAAGGACTTTTAAAATAAAAATAAAACTGGTATCATATGAGTATATAAAAATTGAAGTTGAAAAAATTTAATCGTATGGAAAACATTACAAATATTCTCACTGAGCGTACAGTTGAAAGTAGTGTTTGTGTGATATGAACATTTTATTGTGAAATATAAACGAATTTTAAAGTTTATTCACCATGTGCTTATGACATAATCATGAGTGAGATCAAAGCAATTGAGGGAAGCATATTTGGAAGGATGGTATAAAATGCCTTTAATTAGATAGATAAACAGAGTTAACAATGACAATTTATTTTCAACACCAAGGAAGATTTCATGACAAAAATTAGAGCCCAAGGGTAAATCCTAAGTATATTTTTAGAGGGATAATGAAATACAACTTTGTAAACAAAACAGTTAGAAGATGGAAAATATAACCAAATGATAGCCAAAACAAAATAATACAGATTGATAATACAGTACAAGATTCCATCAAGACTCACAGTTTAGTGCTAAATCAGTTTACATCCCCTTGTTGTCTGTAATTTGTTTAATGAGGTATGTTGGTCCCAAGGATGTTACTATCATATTTGGGTTTCATACAATGCACTTGATGCTTTTACTACAAATATCATTATGTGCATTCAGAAGGTGAAATTAGATCATGAGTGAAAGCGTGTGTTATTGAACTAACTTCAGTTTTAATAAGTAATCATATGAAATTAATTTATATCAACTTTTGAGAATGTATTAGTATCTAATGGAATCCCACAGTTCTCCACACAAATAAATTTACCTCAGTTTACATTAAATGATTGCCTCTAAAGAACTATTTTAATTCAAAAAATGGATTTTCAATCAAGCACTCAGAAAATTAACTTTCTGACAGTCATAGCAGTCTTGTTGCCACCTACCTACAGGATAAATTGTAAACAGCAGAACATTATAGGAATGTAAGCTTCAATGGAATATCATATTTTCTACTGCTTGTTAAAAACAATTAGCTTTTGGATCCTATTTGTATTTATGAAAATTATTTACTTCTATATTAGTTTTTGATTCTCCCCTACTCCAAAAGTGATGCAGCACAATGAACTTTCACCTCCACTTTTTCAGAAAATTTAAAAGTGTTGACCATAATCCATTCACAAGGCTTTTTTTTTTTGGGTGGTCCTCAAAATTTATGTGTACGGCCTCAGAAGTTAGGAGAACTCAATATGTAGTTCGACATCCAAGTGACACAGTTTCGATTTGCACTTTATTCCGCCCTTGCCTTCCTAGACCTTTAGTTTAACATCATTTAAAACCACAGGATTAACTGGTGTATCCGCATGATCAAACAGCAACATTGTATTTATAATGCAAACACCTTAACCACTGAGTTACAAGAACAATTTTAAGGTCTGACTGGAAGTGCTAGAGTAAAGTAGTAATTGTATCATATACATTATTAAATATAATGATTACAGGCATTTAATGACTGGCATCTAGGCCAACCAGAAACATATATGACCTACATTTATATAATAAATAAATATATAGAGAGTTCCAGCTGTGAGTCATTTCAATCTATAACAACACATGTAGATGTTGCTATATATTGATAAAGACTCTTACATACCCGGAACAAGTGTGGTCATTATTTCCCCTTTCCCTGTTCTATTAATAAACTATTATAATTCTGTAATAACCTGCTTCCAGACAACTTAAGATGCTGTGGTTTGATCAAATATGCAGCACAACTTTTAAATGAGAAATAATCTCAAAATTTGAATTAGAGATATGCAAAATATCATCTCAACCTTTACACAAGTCTTGATTTCATTCTTTCCAATCCCTGACAGCACAAAGAAAGAAAGAATTTACTTTTGCATCAGTAAGAAATGCAACTTTCCCGACCTTATCCAACCACTCACTTTGACCCAAATACATTGGAGGGAGAAGTATTTCACTGAAATCATAAATTAACAGAAGTCAATCCCGTGTTATTCAATAAATTTGTGCGGCAACTATATAGTATATCTATGAATAATCGAAGCCCAATCTCCAAACCAACTATGTGACACTTGCCTAAGGACTGAGTCAGTGATCACAGCTTGCCTGGCTCTTATCACTACTGAGCATGTTGGGGACCAGCAGAGCACTTTCCTTGCATTTGTGAAACCATCAGGCCATCCATATTTTGATTTTCCATGGTGTCCCAAAGCATGACAGATGAAAGCTCAGATGGTTCCTTCAAAAGGCTATGGCCATATCCCTTCTTGTTCTTTAATTAGTCCTTTACTGCCTCTAACCTCGACATCAACAAGGCAAAAAACCACAAACAAAAGAAAGGTCTTTTCAGCACATTCTCGATACAATAAATCAGTCCCTTGTCTTCTATTGCTTAAGGATTTTTGCTTGGAGTGATTTGAGGAACCATGGAAAACCCAAGTCTGTATTACCACACTGGGATTCAAATTCATGTCCTCCAATTTAAAGGTTAGAGTGCTACCATTCACCCTTCATGCTTGCTGAAATCATCATCCCTGGTGGTATTCCATACACCTTAACAATACTTCAGATGTGTATGCAGAAGAGATTTTATATGTTGTTTCCTTTACATATTTGTTTCAGTTCTTTAGAATCACTGGATTAACAAGATTTTCAACAAAGACCAATGTCATCATTCCGAAGAATTGATTCACTTACTTAGTATTCGTGGGCAAGTTGTTTCCCTTTTTTTGTTACTAGCTGTTACATGCAACATCGTACATGGGACTTACATTTTAATTGTTAGAATTGGATATAGAAAGCTGTAAGGTATATAAGATTTGTCTCAAACAACACTGTGTCAGTTTATTATGACAGGGAAGCCATCACCATCGAACCAGCCAAATGAAGAGAAACAATTTGCTTTCTAAGATTCTTATAGAAAACCCAAAGGAATTTTGGTCATATGAACAAAAATTAAGTTCTAGTTGTAACAATATACTCCAGCACTAATTCATGAAGGTTCCCAGGTTAATGAAAGCTGCAATAAAGCTAACGTACTTTATTCAAAAATTCATTCACTGATGAAGGTAATTTTCCAACTTCATACAGAGTTAGAGATGCATTCATTATGAATAAATACTGCAGGTATTATAAAGCAGTTAATCCTCCTGAAGTGGCATGAAGCAATGGGTCTGGATGGAATTCAAGTAAGAGTATCATATCATATAAGAACGAAGTCTTTCTCGGCGTTGAGAATGTATGAAATTCTCTCGGGTGATTAGCCGCATTCTTGACTTGGCTAGTCACCCGAGAGCATTTCATACAGTTTCAGATCATTTCTCTCTGATATATACAGTAAATCCTTAGAAGAGGAAAAAGTACCTTCTGACTGGAAAATCACACAGATGACTCTGATTTTCATGAAAGGTGATTGAAGTGATCCTAAAAACTCAAATCCCATATCTATAACATCTGTTTTTAGTATAGTTATGCTCGAACATTATGAATTTTCTGGATCAAAACAATGTGATTACTACAAATCAACATGGATTTTAGAAGAAATGCTCATGTGAAACACAGTTGGCCCTAAATAAGGTACATGTGTCATAATTAATGTTATTGATGCAGGTTTACAAGTTGATGCAATTTTTTTTTTCACAATGTCTTTGAATCTATGCCAAACAACCTCCTCTTAGCGAAGCTTTGAGTGTACCATATATCGAGTCAGCTTTGTGAATGAATAAAGGATTTTCTAACTGGTTAGATGCAGTATGTTGTCATTGAAGGAGAAACCTCTTCTATTCTAGATGTTACATTGGGTCACTCCATTTCTTAATTTTTCTAAACGAACCTCAAGAAAAACTGAATAGCAGTTTTAGATTGTTTACTGATGATGCAGTCATTTATAGGAAGGTAAAGAACTCCATCTGTTTTCTGGTGGGCAGTTTCAGTCGGTCATGCACTCGCTTCTGTGGGTGGTGACTTGCAACTTTCTTCTTACAGGATAGCCCCTATAGCAGACCTTGTGGGAAGCGCTGCAGTTTTTCGCACATTGGTGTGTCACCATACAGACACAGGCAATTCAGGATGCTGTGGTTTCCACTGCACTTGACCTTGGCAATTCTTTGGTGCTGGAAGCCCTGGCAGCAGTCACATTGGGTGATTGCGATCAGTTTCTTCTTTGGGGCATTCCTGGTGCTTGAATGTCTGAGTTTCTGGTTTGGATGGAACTTTGTTTTTGGCTGCTGGCTCGACTTGGGAGTGACTCCACCTAGAATCCGTTTGCGGCTTTTCTGTCATGGTTGGCCGAGTTGCGCTAAGATATTCCATTCCATTGGTTGTCAGTTGCCTGGCTCCTCAGTACCATACTGATCCTTTTTTCCATTGAGACCTTCAATGGCTGTCACGATGTCTGCTTGGTAGGAGCATGTAGCCAAGTGTTGGCCGGGAGCGTGGCCACCTCTGCCATGACCTCATGGTTTGTAGGCAAGATACTTGAAGCAAATGTCCCAGTGCTACTTGGGAGTTGACTACGTGGTCAACATGAGTAGGAAGTAGCTTGGCACCTTCGCTGAATTCTGTGATGGAGCTCTCATACTCCTCTGTGTTGGGTGTCAATTCTTCAGCTTTGCTTGGTTGATTTAAAGCAGAAGATACTAAGAGCCTACAGTTAAGATCCACGAGGTACGCTTTCTCATTGTAGTCATGGGAAATGTTTCTTGGCAGGGGGCTCCTTTTGACCAGTATGGCAGTGCTGATGTAGCCCGTGTTTGCTGAGTGGTTGAACTTGTCTCAGAAGAAAGCATATGGACCCTGAAGGTTCCATGCATAAATGGTTTTCTGCACCTTTAAATGGAGTTGCACCTAGTTCCAGTCTTGGCTAATGAAGTTTCTCCATTCGCTGGGTTTGAAGAGTCTATGCCCAGCCTTGACTTTGTCTCTTCTACAGTACTTGTAGACTGGAAGGTCTTCCTCAAGTGTGTTGTCATCTGAGCAGGTTTTGAATCCAAAACTCAATGACACATATGATACGTTCAATTGGCTCTCTGATATGGCATTAGGCGTCGATGTATGCCTTTGTGAGTTGTCCAGAGTCCTGGATGGAGGCTACCTTCTTTTCCTGGCAGTGCTTGTCGGTGACTGGCGAGGAGCTTTGTGTTCATTCCAGAACAGATGCAGATCCCTTTTGGCACCCTTCAGGTGTCCTCTATAGTCCGGATCTGAAGTGTTGGGGGCAGGCAGTAGCTGGCATGGTGATGGTGTAGTCCGATGCACAGGTGTATGATCCAGAGAGACAGGCTGCTGCTTCTTCTCCATGATGTGCCATTCATGCATCCATAAATAATGGAGACAACAGCTGCATGAACTCTTTAGCTACAGCATTTAATCCTATGGCTAACATCTGACTCTAAATTTAGTTCTTGACTTTTTGTTTTTGTCATCTTTTGAATTTAAGTAGCTGTCGCTGTATTGAAATACAATAACGAGGGGCAACGTTTTTAGGATGGTGGTTAGACTAGTATGTCCTGAATGAGTGCAAGCAGTGATTTCTTCTTTATTTCAACTCAGACCTTGTGCCCGAGCAGCAACTAGGGCACTTTGCCAGCAGGACCCATTCTGCCGGCTGGACAGTGAAGGGCGGAAGGCACTTGTCCATGCATGATGGTCCCCTCTGGTGGACCTCTGTGGTGGCGACCCCACAGGTGTTTAGCTCTGCTTGGGTGTGTCACCTGGAAGGCCGCAGACCACCAGCTTGGCAGGCTTCCTTGGTAGTTGGTGAGCATGCTGGATCTTGTTCACCTCCACAACTTTTTGTATGCATCACAGCTAGTATGGATGCTGTGGCGGGCATCTCAAGCTGTCCATTGTTGGGAAGGCCACAATGATGTCCGAGGTTTCCACGTAGATTCTTGCCAAGAGCTCCACAAAGTTGGCATCATATTTAGATGTTAGAGGGAGGAACGGTCCCTGTTCCAGCCCCCTCTCCAGTGGCTGCACCTTGTCCACGACACAGTTATCACCTGGCTCTGCAGTTTCCGAGGGCATGGCTGGCAGCATCAGGTCCTACCTCTCGGGAAGCACTGTAGTTGAAGTACCCTCATGTGCTGAGGTGCTTGTTATTGGCTTTCCTAGTCTGTCTGAGGATGCTGTAGTCCTCAAGGAGTTTGGTGATTTCATTGTGGATCAACTGTTTTCATCCTTGGCATTTGTCTCTGCCAATTAGCTTCCTGAAGAAGTTCTGTTTACAGAAGTCCTCAGCGAAGATGTAATGTTGTTTAGTCCTTCAAGTTGTGTCTGGCCAAATTCTTGTGCTCCACCCACATTGAAGTAGATCTGTTGTTCAGAGGTTGGTCCCTTCAGCACTGCCTGGAGACCTGGGCATCATCAGAAAGTCTTCAGATGTACTGTAGGTCTGCATCTCTTTCGCCAAAACTACAGACCCATCTCACTCCTCAGTTTCCTTGGAAAAAATCTTAAAATGAATCCTCCTTCCAAAAATTCCTAGATGAAAACAAAATTATCAATCCACAACAATTTGGCTTTTGGCTTTCGTGGTCAGCATGCTACAATGTACCAAACTACCCGACTGCCTGAACATATCTCAGGGCACGATCTATCAGGTTTGGTACAGGTACTGTTATGCTTGACATTGAGAAAGTTTTTGACAGGGTTTGGCATAACAAATTAATTTATAAACTATATTCATACAGCTGCCCTGGCCACTTATTAAAAATAATAGACAGCTTTCTTTGAAATAAAAAATTCTTCGCTGTGGTGGACATACAAGAATGCCAGCTGAAATTTATTGGAGCAGCCATACCAGTGAAAGGATTGGTCATGGCTCCAACTCTGTACAACGTATATACAAATTACCTACCCCATCAATAAGGTTGCACTATTTGCTGATGATACTCCAATTTACAGGTCGAGTCATAACCTAAATTACATAAAATTACACAGCACCTTGAGAAAATTACTCAATTGTGCAACCTGTGGATAGTCAACATTAATTCCAGCAAAAGTTAAGCTACCTGTTCACTACCAGCAGGGTAGTACCCAGCCACTAAATCAACCTATCCTGTTGTGATTTGGTTATATATCTCGGGATGAAATTTAACATGAAACTAACCCAACTTTTTAAACTATACCCCCTCCTCACGGGGAATAAGCTTAGTATTAAGACCAAACTGAAGATCTACACCTCAGAGATTAGGTCAGTAGGTATCTTTGGAATTTGTTTGCGTGCTCTTTCGTTAGTGTCGTGTGGTAATAATTTGTGTTTTTTAGTTAAATTTAGTTAAAACGTTGAATAATATCATATTCTAGTAGTGTGAGTGTTAGTGATCCTTTTTATTTATTATAAATTATAGATTCAGTGTTTGGTGGCTTTTGTTTACATCTGGGCTTAATGTCTAGAAACAATATTCTTGTTATAGCGTAACAGAATTTCATTGTAAGTTTGTTTTGGCAGCATTGGTTTCATTCTGAAGTAAATTTGTGAAGTTCTTAAGTGATAGTGAACCATTTTGATTTAATAGAAAATCAGTACAGTGTAAACCAAGTTTTTATTTGATTCCTAAGACTCCTGTGGCCATCTTTGTTCATGATTAATAGACTTTTGGGTTATGCCCCATTGTTTATTTCATTATTTGAGCTTTCAGCTAGTATCCAACACCCTTTGTCAGAGATCTCTGACAAAGGCCGTAGGAAACCAGCCGAAACCTCAGATAACGAAAAAAACAATGCGGCATAACCTGAAAGTCTATTAATCATGAAGTTTATATTTGTTTACATTTGAGGTTAGGTCTGAAACAGAGTTCTAGGGTGTTAGATTTCATTGTAATTGTTTAAAAAGCTTTTTTTTTTTTTTTTTTTTTTTTTTTAAATCATGTGTGTTGTTTTGTTGTAAGTCTTGTAGTTGATAAGCATTGTAATTAACATTTTGGAAAAGTTTCGGGTTATTTACATAGTATTTTTTATCATTTTTCTTAGAGTATTACTTTTAATTTTATTTGCCAGCTGATACAAACGTAGTTAATTGAATTTTTTTTTAAAGTTTCTTTTTCTCCTAAGTTTTAAAGTAGTTTAAAAAGTAAATGATTTAAAGATTTTTTCTCTGAAGTCCATAAGTTTTTCTAAAAGTATCATAATGGATACTAAGCATGGAAATTGCCGAAGTTTCGTAATAGATGGAGTGACGTGCCGGGACAGCAGGAGCTGGTTTCACTGGGGTGCAGCAATATAGCTAACAGTAATTCTTGTGTCTGTATTGCCTGGATATGTCACTCCTGCAGAATTACTGATAAGGAGCAGTTGATTCTGGAGCTCCAATCAGATCTGGCATCTGCATAGAGGGATTTAAAGGCCCTGAAGGCAGAAATCTCTGTTCTTAGGCTTAGGCAGAACAGTGAGTGGAAAGAAGTCAGCTCTGGCAGGAGAGGTAGGAGATGTTGTCTGTCTGATGGTTACCGGCAGGAGACATCCAATGTATTTCAGCCATTGGAGGATCTAGATGGTGCTTTTGAGGATCGTCAGGTTGGACTGAACAATCTGAGATCTTTTAAAGTAAAAGCATGGGCACCGGCAGGATTACTTTAAGGGGGTTGCATCAGTTTTTTGTTATACATCATATATAACACTTACTACTTATTAACTAAGGATACCAAATTTATTGACAAGGTGTTGAACAAATTTGGACAACAAGCTAGGCATCTTAAGTTGCTATTTAAACAGTGAATTTAATAATAGAATTTTTGTTTCTTAATCTTTTTCTGTGTATTTTCTTTCATAGCAGGGGGGTGCAAGTGCAAGTCCTGGCACCCTTGACTAAAAGGGAGAAATTTCCAGGTTGTATCTAAATGCAGGAAGGTACTGTTACTTGGAAACAGTCATGGGAGGGGAATCACTGGGAAAAGTCTGACTTGGGGCCAGATTATGAGTCTGCAGTATTTTCAAACCAAATGCAGGTATTGGAAGTGTTGTAGCAAATGTTGAAGACCTAGGGAAAGATTTTTCAAAGGAGGATTGTATTTTAATTGTGGGGAGACCAGGAAATAGTCTTGATAAGAACCTCAATTATTCAATTGAGGAAGAGATTACTCACATTTCCAGGAACACATGTCAGACCAATGGGATTTGTTGGTTTGTTTGAGCATTATGATAACCCCTGAATGTGGCATAACATTAGTCGTACAAATTCATCATGGGAAAGGGTTCTCTGGCAGCCAGCAAATTCACACATTGGTTTGATAGATGTGGCCTGCATTGGTAGGGACAGTTATAGTCGTCATGGACTCCATCTGAATTTCTGAGGTAAAAGGAAGCTTTTGCTTCTTATTGCTAATGAGATCATGGGATGCCAGGTATTCCTGTTATAAGTGGTGTTAAGTTGCAGCCTTTTTTAGGCTAAATAAAATAGGTATTAAAATGTCTAAAAGAAATTAATGTCTCTGCTGATCAAAACTTATTGAAATTAGAAATTCCAACTGAAAAACCAGTATGTACTAATAAAGTAAACAATTCAAAGTCATTGAATCAAAGTGTTCAAACCACTATTCCATCAAAATATAAGAAGAATATTTAGTAAAATTGATGACGTTACTTTATGCCTAGAAGAGATTCAAAATTCCAGAAATTTTAATGTAAATGTTTTGTGCATATCTGAACATCATTTGTCTGACACAGGAATATCTCAGCTGTCCATCCCAAATTATAAACTAAGTTCTAATTTCTCTAGAGTTGCCATTTTTGTAAAAAAATTACATTCAATGCAACAGTGCAGGTGTAAGTAACTATTGTATAGAACAACACTTTGAATGCTGTGTTACAAAAATGGAATATGATAAAGAAGAGGTCATAGTAATAGCATTTTATGGGCTCCCCTCAGTTAGAGTCTTTACTACTGTGTTTCAAAAATAATAAACAAATAGTTTTATGTGGAGATTTTCATGTTGACTTTGTTAATCACAGCCATGAGAGGCTATATGTGGAAGCCTTGTCTTTTAACTTAACGGCACTTGTAAATATCCCTAAAAGAATACAAAACGATAGCAGGACTGGAATTGATAATTTTTTATCGTATATATCACAGAAAATAGAGAATTTAGACAACAAGATGAAAATTATATGGAATATAATGAAAACTAAAACAGGAAAATCTATAAATCACTTTGAAGACATAAAAATATAACAAAATGGATCTGTGCATAGTGAAGTAGGGGAAGTTTCTGAAATATTTAACAAACATTTTACTTCAGTTGTAGAAAATTAGGCATAGAAAAGTAATCTCCACATAGTGCCCTAAGACTTCTTCAGACTGCTTTCCCAAATAGGTTTGTGGAGATGCAATTGTTTCCAGTAAAAATCTCACAAATAGATAATTAAAACTTAAAAATTCTTCCAGCTATGACAATATTTCCAAGTAAATTACTGAAAAGATGTTATGAATCATGTACTGGCCCACATATGCAATGAACTGTCAATGCAAGGTGTGTTTCCAAACAGACTAAAATATGCAATTGTAAAACTGTTGTTTAAAAAAGGAGAAGCAACATGTGTAGATAACTATGGTCCCATTTCATTACTTTCCAGATTTTCAAAGTTTTCTGAAAAAGTCACGTATCATAGAGTAATAAAACATGTTAGACAATATAATATCCTCAATAATTCTCAATTTGGGTTCCAGAAAGGATCATCCATAGAAATGGCTGTATATTCATTTTTAAATAACACATTTGAGGAACTGAATAATAAAATGAGCCTTCTAGGAATATTTTGTGACCTTGCAAAAGAATTTGACTGTGTAAATCATGAATTACTTTTGAAAAAACTGGAATACTATGGTATGTATGGAACGGCAGGTAAATGGTTTAAATCATAGATGGGAAGTTGAATGCAAAAAGTTTCCATTTTTGATTCTAAAATAAGTAAAGATTCTTCTTCAGACTGGGAGAAAATAGAATATGGAATTCCACAAGGCTCTGTCCTAGGACCCCTCCTCTTGTTATATATCAATGACCTTCCTGGAAACATATCTGACAAAGTTAAGAGCGTTTTATTTGCAGATGACACTAACCAGATTGTGGGGAAAAAAACACCAAACAGCAATCTAGAATTTAATGTAAATGAAGCACTTAGTGAAGTAGCAAATTGGTTTAATGCAAATTCAATTAAATTTTGAAAAAACACATAATGTTAGGTTTAAAAGAAAAAAATATGCACAGCTATAAGTAAGCTATAAAAATAACATAATCTTAGAAACAAAGTGTATGAAATTCCTTGGTAATAAAATTGATGAGAAACTCTGTTGGCACGAACATATCATTCCACTACTGAAGAAGTTAAGTAGTGCCACCTTAAGTAGTGCAATACAAACACTTTCTCTAACAGCAGATCTAGAATTAACAAAGCAGGTGTACTCCTAATATTTTCATTGAATGTTGTCATATGGAATAATTTTTTGGGGAAACTCTTCACAAAGCAAAAAAGTTTTCATCGCACCTAAGAGAGCTATTAGGATGGTGTGTAGGGTAAAACCAAGAACTTCTTGCAGACTACTTTTTTAAAAAACTCAATATTCTTACAATGACTTCTCAGTATATATGTTCTCTCATGTGTTTTGTCATCAAACATTTTAACCTGTTTATATCTAATTCACAGGTACATAATTTCAATACAAGAAACAGAAATAACTTGCACAAAACACAAACATCTCTGGCATTAGTACAAAGAGGAGTTAATTATTCTGGGATACATCTTTTTCATAAACTCTCCAAGACTATTAAACAGTTTTCAGATAATAAAGATATATTTAAAGAAAAACAGAGAAATTATCTTATTGGCAACTCCTACTACTCCATTGAAGAATTTGAACAAAATACTTAATTGTATTCAATAGGACCTTTTGCAAAACTCAGCTGTATAAATTCATTTTTATTTTTATTCTCTTTATTTGTCTTTGTAACATATGATTGTTTTTGATATAATTATGACTCATATTGTATGTATGTGTATTAACAAAATCCTCTTGGGTGTCCAGCCAGAAGGTGTTGTAAAAACACAACGTTTCGACAGCTGGCTCTGCTGTCTTCATCAGATATCTCATAGCTGTTGCAAGCTGAATGCTGTTGCCTCGCCTGGCTTGGACACAAACTGAACTCCCTTTATTCCTTCAGCTGGAAGACCCGCTCGCTCTGAATGGTCAAGAGCACTGGCTTAATATGTGGCCCGCTGCAGCCACTGACTGGCGCCATTTTGCGCCTTCCCGCCTGGATGTGCTGGCAGCTCGAGAAGCTGGTGGGTCCGCTCTGATTGGTCATAAGCGCTGGCTTAATCTGCGGTCTGCTGCTGCGCCTGACTGATGTCATTTGCTTGAGAAAATCTACTTCACTCTCATCGGAGATCGCTAATGATTGGTCTCCAGGCTTCACTCACATAGAGCCTGCCATCCCTATTTATGTTGTTCTCATTTAGCCAACACCTCACTTATGACCAAATTCCAGTAGGAATAGGCCCTAGCCAGCACTACTGCTTTGTCGAACTCTATCCTGTGTTCATCATCGAAGGCATGCTTGGCTATCGCAGACTTTTCCAGTTGCATCAGCCTTAGGTGTCATTTGTGTTTTACAAGGCGCACTTCAATCGTTCTGATGGTCTGACTGATATACACTTTGCCGCATTCAAATGATATGGTATAAACCATGACATGTTTCACATCACAGAGGTCCCTTATCAGCAGGGATCTATGAAACAAGATGAATAAATAAATAAATTATTATATGGCTCTGAAATTTTTAACATGGCATCGAACAATCAAATCAGGAAATTGAAAGTCTTACAGAGTAAATATCTAACAATCATTACCAACACCCTGCAGTACATGCTGCCAAATACACAAATTCGCTACAGCTTATGGATACAAAGGTTCACAAATTACATAAATGACAAATCAACCAGATTCTTTCAGCAAGCTCATTACTCGGCCCATCGAATGATCTAAGACTTAGGACAAAATGAATATCACAAAAAATACAATCAACCAGCCACAATGTTAAACAGAAATTATATGGTCTGAAAATAACATAATACCAAAAGAAATAAACTATGACTTCCATAAAATAACCAGCCCGAAACCCTTATTTCGACAGAAGATAGAGAGCTGAAATGATCTGGTACTTCAACATTATAAGGGGTCCGGCCCAACTATATTCCTGTCTGTCAGCTGTTTCAGTATCTTTCAGTCAGCTGACCTGTACTTATGTCTCCACACTGGAGGAAGACGGCAGAGTTAGTTTCCAAAACGCAATCTGGCGGTACACCCGTGGAGAATTCACTGCAATTTATATTTGGTTTAGAGGATGTATGATACTATTTTTACATTATATGACTATTAATAGTTATTACTTCTTTCTCTTTTAGAAACATAAGCTAAAGTGATTTTGACACACAATAAATAATATGTACATGGCTGTATCTATATAAGATATTGCAAATAGTTCAAATATGAACTGGAATATAATTTCTTCTATCAATGAATTCTTTTCAGAAAATCTTTTCACGAGGTACAATCTCAATATGGATAAACAGTTTCCTTTTTCTATAGCTTACATCAACAGCAGATATATCACAGGATTTAAAAAAAAAAAAAAAAAAAAAAAAAAAAAAAACTTTTCTTTGTAGTGTAGGTAAACTTACTTTATTTATTGCTCAATGTTGCAATAGCATCTGGTTAATGTTGTATTAGTTAGGCTGGTTAATTTAATCAAATATTATTAAATTTAATGTATTTAGAAACTTCATGATTTGCACATTAAAACACAAATCTTGAAATAAGCGTAAAAGGAATAAAGAAGATAAAAATTATAACTGGGAATGAGGTTCGAACCCACGAACACAACATTACTAGGCTAGGTCATTACCATTGAGTCTTAGAGGGCTTGTGGATTAAATGCATTGTGCAATGTATACAAGGTGCAAATTGAGTTGAATATTTCTTAGAAAATAATTTAGAAGGGTTTTGTGCCAAAATAATGTTTGAGCATTTTTTCTACATTGTCAAAAATACTAATTTTCTAAATTCTGAAGACTGAGAGCCCTGTTTTCAGTGGCGGATCCAGAATTTTAGATTGGGGGGGGGGGCTTGATTCGGGCAAGGAGAGAAATCTCACATTTTTCCCAGAATGCCGCCCTTATAAAAACAGTAGAGCAAAAAAATGTTCGCCAAAATCCATGTCATCGGGGGTGCTTAGCTTTTGGGGAGGGGGCTCTTCAGCCCCCTAGCCTCCCCCTGTTTTCATTATAAAATGTACATGATTAATTACATGAAATGTAATATTAATCAAAGAATATGTCACTTTTCTGCTTCCATCAATAAATTTAATTTAAATAAATCACTACAATGGGTGGACATAAAATGCCTAGACTATTTACAATGATGACGTGCAATGTTCAACATGGCCAGATTATGCAGATTTCATTAATTAGTCTCTTACACTGGGATCACTTTCTGAACAACTGACTGTACATGTTCCTTTAATTGACAGGGTGTCGAACTTCTGTTCCTCAATAAAAGTTGAGTTATAATCATAAACTGACGAACTTTGCTGTTCTAGGAACCTAAAATTTACTCATAGTGATGGTCTTCAGTAAATGCAGGGGGCCTGTTGTTACGTATACGAATATTGTGTTCCCGGTGGGTATTGTAATACAACACTTGTTAAGTGCTCATAAAGGACAACATATTTTTAAGCTATCTGACCAGGGTTTATTATTTTTAGTAAGTTATTTTTAAATTTTATTTATTCTTTTTTTACTTAATGTAGAATTGCTTCTCTGATATCTAGTTTCTGTGTTTGCATCGATGGGACTCCATCTGGATTTGGAGTTGCTCCTGCTTGGATTAGGCGCATTGTATTAACTTTCCTCTAGATGTTCTTTGGTCACCTCTTGTTCTTTTCTGAACCTGACAGTATTTTAGTGTCACGGAAATATGTCAACTTTGGGAACCTGTCTATTTCAGTGTCAACTGTAGGGGCAGGTGCAGAGAATCATTTTTTTTATTTAAATATATATATAAATATTTTACCATTCACAATATACAAGCAACTTTTATAAGGCTATCTGATGAAACAGAAATATTGAGGAAACAGAAAATGGCTCTCAAATGCATTGTAATTAAATAGTATGGTAAAAAAAAAAAAAAAACTTTGCGTATCGACAGCTGGTGGCTTAACTTATCTGTCAAATGTTAATGGAAATAATATAAAACATCTAGGTGCTAAGGAATCTATTTTGAGTCCTAATTCTTGACTATTTAAACAATAAAACCCAAAACCTGCAAAAAATTAATTGTTCATCACATGTAAAACATTTAACCTTTAAGAAAATTAAAGAACAGTAACATCAGTTTTTACATTTTAATTGCATTGTTGCTCACAAAACATAAGTTTTTCATATTTTTTACTAAGACCAAACACCCAAATAAATATATCATTTTCTCCATGATTCCGTCAGCTAATGTTTAATTTAGCTGTTTATACCAAAAAAATGAATATGCATGCAGGAATTAATACATCGAGGAGGAACTGTAGATTTTAGCGGAGCAAAACAAAGGAAGCTAAACTTAATGTAGTTCAGACCATGTATGGATACATCTTCAAATACACTCTTGGAAATTGAAATAAGAACACTGTGCATTCATTGTCCCAGGAATGGGAAACTTTATATACACATTCCTGGGGTCAGATACAACACATGATCACACAGACACAACCATAGGCACATTGACAGAGGCAACAGAGCATGCACAATGTCGGCACTAGTACCGTGTATATCCTACTTTTGCAGCAATGCAGGCTGCAATTCTCCCATGGAGACGATTGTAGAGGTGCTGGATGTAGTCCTGTGGAACGGCATGCCAAGCCATTTCCACCTGGCGCCTCAGCTGGACCAGCATTCGTGCTGGACCTGCAGACCGCGTGAGACGACGTTTCATCCAGTCCCAAACATGCTCAATAGGGGACAGATCCGGAGATCTCGCTGGCCAGGGTAGTTGACTTACAACTTCTAGAGCACGTTGGGTGGCACGGGATACATGTGGACGTGCATTGTCCTGTTGGAACAGCATGTTCCCTTGCCGGTCTAGGAATGGTAGAACGATGGGTTCGATGGCAGTTTGAATGTACCGTGCACTGTTCAGTGTCCCCTCGACGATCACCAGAGGTGTACGGCCAGTGTAGGAGATCGCTCCACACACCATGATGCCGGGTGTTGGCCCTGTGTGCCTCGGTCGTATGTAGTCCTGATTGTGGCGCTCACCTGCACGGTGCCAAACACGCATACGACCATCATTGGCACCAAGGCAGAAGCGACTCTCATCACTGAAGACGACACGTCTCCATTTGTCCCTCCATACACGCCTGTCGCGACACCACTGGAGGCGGGCTGCACAATGTTGGGGCATGAGCGGAAGATGACCTAATGGTGCGCGGGACCGTAGCCCAGCTTCATTGAGATGGTTGCGAATGGTCCTCTCTGATACTCCAGGAGCAACAGTGTCCCTAATTTGCCGGGAAGTGGTGGTGCGGTCCCCTACGGCACTGCGTAGGATGCGACGGTCTTGGCGTGAGTCCGTGCGTCGCTGCTGTCCGGACCCAGGTCGATGTGCACGTGCACCTTCCGCCGACCAGTGGCGACAATATCGATGTACTGTGGAGACCTCGCGCCCCACATGTTGAGCAATTCGGCGGTACGTCCACCCGGCCTCCCGCATGCCCACTATACGCCCTCGCTCAAAGTCCATCAACTGCACATACGGTTCACGTACATGCTGTCGTGGCATGCTACCAGTGTTAAAGACTGAGATGGAGCTTCCGTATGCCACGGCAAACTGGCTGAGCTGACTGCGGCGGTGCCCAACCGCTGCGCAGCTAGCGCCCTTCGACGGCCAACACTGCTGTTCCTGGTGTGTCCGCTGTGCCGTACGTTTGATCATTGCTTGTACAGCCCTCTCGTAGTGTCCGGAGCAAGTATGGTGGGTCTTACACACCGGTGTCAATGTGTTCTTATTTCAATTTCCAGGAGTTTATGTTGCAAAACTGTTTATAGTCAAAGCACATAAAAAGAATCTGACTCCCACCTACATGTAAGGAATAAATTATATGACATCAGGTCACCTTCAAAAAACAAACAAAATGCCAATGATATAATCTATTGTACTTGAGAGATGTGTCACACTGGAGTACACCTGATATTGATACTCTTCATCTAGAGAGTGTTATAAAAAGGAAGTGATTATTTCAAAAACAGGGAAGGCCCATTTACCGCTGTATATAGCCAAGAGCTTAAAACAAATGGTGGTTGTCGACTTCTTTCAACAGATTTGTTCTATCAGGAGATGCATAATGGTGTAAAAGTTCTGGCATCGTGGATGGTTTACTCCCTCATCACTTTCAGTCTGTATTGCTCTTATTATTTGTTCTCAGGCTATTATACTAATATTTCATTCATTAATATTTCAAAGTTTTTATAATGCCAGCTTGTGTTGCATATGGTTACACAAACAGGTCAGATAGGAAACAACCTCGAATATCATTTCATAAGTTAGTCACATTGTAGTTACTGTTCTTGAAGTATTTTATATGATATCTGCAAGAGAGGGACTATCATTATAAATTTAGAATGCCTGTTAAAAAGTTAATTCAAATCTCTGAGTAGGATGTGGTTATTCTCAAAAATTTGTTGGCGTAGTGTAGACAACCAGCATATCTTATATTTTTTACATTTTGCAAATAATAGGCTAGCCTTATTCTAAATGACTGTTTAAAGTCTAATTTAAGCTTCCAACTTTTGATGTATGGCAACAAGACAATTTAACTGTTGCTGCTGGAAAATTTATGTAGGCCTCTCTGCTACTAGTTCAGTATCTTCGAAATAAGCCTACAGAAATTGACTATTACTATTAGTATAAAGCATACAAGATAAGAATAAGGTAACGTTTACATCATGATACAGTGAATTTATTGTTGCACGTGCATTAGTTTAAGTGCAGTTCACACTGAAATGTATATGTTCAAATTAATTGTGATAATTTATGCTACGTGAACTACGAATCCTGATGTTTGCAATTTTTTTGTTACTCGAAATGTAGTTCACAATGAATTTTATGTGCGGTGCAACTTGATGATTGATTCTTATGTAAATCGATGAGACAAATCAAAAATCAAGAGTTATTTATTTTTACATTTCCCTTAGTTTATTATCAAAAATTAGTTACTGATATAATTCCTTACACCTTTGGTGATTTTTTTATTTTGGTGACATTTTAACCTAACCACAAGCGGTAGTAAAAAAAAAAAAAACACTCACTCTTCATGTACAGTGTGTAGTTTAGCAAAATTATTTTTTGGTCCACACTGCATCCCAACATAATATCCTCAATTTGAAGATGGTATATCTCAAGAACTAAGTAAGATATTGAAATTTTTTATTCTTTACTTTCAACTTGGCGTATTACATAAGAATCCATCATCAAATTTGACTTTAAGAAGATTTTTCTTCTGCATTTCAACCCAAAACGCATCACTTTTGGACATTATATCTCGAGACCTAAGCAGGATATCAAAAAATTTTGTTCTAAATTTTTTATTTGTTTCTTTGAGTTACATGATAATCAATCATCAAACTGCGGTGCCACTGTTTTTGTAGAATCCTTTTGTGGTGTGTGTGAATATTCCTCATATTTCTTGGTAAATCCAATATGGTGACGTCCCCTCCCCACTTCTCTATACCAGCCTTAACTTCAGTGCGTGCTGAAGGTCCCTTGCATTTTATCCACTTTTTTCTTTGATCCATGTGATGGAAATGGCTCTACAAATAACAGCAATTTCGAAAAACTATTCCTACTACTTTCAAAATATGATGTAGTGTCAAAATAGCACATCTTGGAATTAAAATGTATCATGATAAATATCTGCCACCAGATACACAAAATGTATTCACTAGTGTCCTATCAAACCACATAAATTCTAAATTCATTAATGTAATTAAATCCATAAAATATTTCACTTATCAATCAAATGTATGAGGTGAGATGTTTTATGAAAAACCGATAACAGAAAATTAGAAGTCAAAGAAGTATTATCCCCTTAAAGTACATGTTCCCAAACTGAGGGGAATGCGGACACATGTCAAGAGGTGAGAGGGGGTGGAGGTGCTGATTGCGAGTTAGTGTGGTGGCGCATGTAGACGATATCCTAGCTCTACAACTTGAAACATACGGTGAAGAATATCTGCCGCCAGATACACTGAATTTATTCATTAGGGTCCTATCAAACCATGTAATATCTAAACTCATTAATGAAATTAAAATGGTAAAATATTTCAGTTTTATGTTTGATGATACTCTAGACATTTTACACATCGATCAAATGTCTGACGCGTTCAATTTGTGAAAACTGATAACAGAAAATAGGAAGTTGAAGAAGTATTCCTTAGATATTTTCCTCAGGGTGCATGAAGACATATCAAAGAGGGGGAGGGGGGGGGAATTGCAGGGTGCAAGGTAGCCTTACCGCCCATTGGATGTTACCTTAGACCTACACGAATGGAAGTGATATGTATCTTTCAACATGTATTAGAGTTGAAAAGGTTTATTTTAACATTACATTACATTCTCAGATATCACTGTTAGTTCTAAATTGTTGGGATTTTTCTTTTTAATAATAAAATTTAGGCAGAGTGGAAGGGAACTTTTCATTTGAAGAGAATGGAGTATGGTAAGAAAATTTTGGGAATACCTACTCTACACCGACGGAAGCACTGTGACTCATTCATCACCTCTTAAAGATGAAAACCTTTATTCTAACATCACATACTTAGGGCGTTTTCTCTAAGGTATCATCGTTAGTGATAAAAGTTGGCATTTACCTTTGCAATAATAAAATAAGTGGCAGGGGAGAGACAACTTTTCTTTTATCAGACGTGGGACATGAGAACATTTCTTATGAAGGAATGGGAGTTGTAAAAAGATTGTGAATCCCTAGCATAAAGGGAAAGAAAGCCGTTGATCTAAAAACTGATATAGTTAAAAAGTTTTAAAGTGATAGTTTGGATTATGTGATGTGTCATTCTCAATGTTATGACAATCTAGCTAACATCAACAGCGTACGTGGAAGCGTATATGCCAATATTAAAGCAAAAAAACATAAAGCCATTTTCATTGGATGTACTTTTTGTAGTATAATGTTAGTTTTGACAATATGACTATGAAAAGAGTTGAGAGGGTTCTTACACACTTAAAATTGATAGCAAATCATTTCAGAAACATTTTCCAGCAGTTTCAGAGTTTGAAACCATGTTAGTCAGAATAATTCAATTTATTTCAGAAGTCGATGAAAGTAATATAAAGAAATTTTTCATTTTCTTAACCAATTCCATTGCATTAACTTTCAGAGGTGTAAAATTAAATTGAAAGCAAAACAACATGCAACACTTTGGGTCTAGATAATTTTGGTAAAGAGATATCACGAATTTAGTTACTTCAAAAACATGTGTTCAAAGTTGCGCAATAAACAGTTTTTCAAAGTAGCAGATGTAATTTTAAAGTTACGGTAATGACTCATATTGCATTTCATTCAGGATAAAAAGTTACATATTATAGAGAAACATAGAGGTAAGAGTCAAAAGGAAAGGAGGAAAGAGACTTTTATTGTTTTTGAGTCATACTAAATATTGTGCAAAGACGTATTAGAGAGAGTGGGAAGTACACTCAAATTAAAGAGGAATTTTTTCTAAGTACACCTAGCTATTTTTGTTTTCAATTCCAGTAATATTTTGGTCTTAAAAGTGAATTTAAATTTTTCCGAACAATGGAACTGGTGAGGATATAATGCAAGACAATTATTTTTTAGTACAGTAGAGTCCCGCTAATCCGAACCCCGGTAATCCAAACGTCCGGTTAATCCGAACATGGCAAAGCATTACATAGTCTTAATATTAAAAATGGTAAAAGAATTAAAACACCCTGAAAATACAGTTCATACACTGTTTAATTGTGTGGTTAACTACTGTACATGTACACAATTTTAATTTATACAGAAAAATTAGCTAGAAAAGATTAAATTTAAAAAGTGCGTAACACTGAAAGAAAAACTGTCAAACTTACGATAGTACAGTAGTTACAATGCTAAGAAACACACATTTCATCCCTACTTTTTACAGCACAGAAACTCAGTAATTGTTTTTTGGCGTAATGAAAACAGTCTGTTATATGACGCAAAGTTGCGCCATCGTCTGATAAACATTAAATCAGCTGGAGTAGCAGTGGTCTGTTGCTTCATATAGCGTAGTGCGAGATCAAAGGCTTCTGCCGCGTCAGTGTGTGACACCAACTCTCCTTTGTCACATTCCGTCTCATTGTCACTTTCGTCATAACATTCCACTTCTACCTGGTCTTCAGTCACAGCAGCCACTAAATCAAGGTGCTCCAGTATTGAATCATCCGCTGCCATCCATTCATCTACGTCTGCTTCACAGGCTTCTTCACATCCAGGGATTGTCTACCATTTTTAGGAAACTCTCCTCTTCATTTTCAGCTGGTATGTCCTGAAATTCAAGAGATGTCCATAGTTTTCTCCAAGATTTTCTCAAAGTGTTTTCTGAAATTTTCTTTCATGCCTCAGCAGCCCAATAAACAACATCCTTCAGATTTGTTTTTTTAATTTTTTAACTAAAGGAATGTTATCATCTTGGATCAGCATTCTTAAGAATTGTTTTCTGTAAATCAGTTTTAATGTTTGTAGTACGCCCTGGTCCATTGGCTGTAGAAGTGGTGTAGCATTCGGCGGCAAAAACTTCACCACAATTTCTCCATCACATAATTCCTCAGTGCTGTGGTGAGATGGTGTGTTATCAATCAGAAGGATATTTCCTTGGAAAACCGCCATACAGAGGGAACAAACTGGTCGTGAAACCATTCTCTGAACAGCTTACCATCCATCCATGCTTTTTTTCTGGTTGCAATAGTATACAGGTAGGGATTTCATGTTGCAGTTTTTGAAAGCTCTGGGGCTAACAGATTTGCCGATCATCATTAAATGGAGCTTGTGATTGCCAGCAGCATTGCTGCACACTAGTAAAGTCACACGATCTTTGCTCATTTTAAAGCCAGGTGCTTGGACTTCTGCTTTTGATGCCAGGCTTCTTGTTGGCAATGCCCTAAAATTAAGGCCTGTCTCGTCAGCATTATAAATTTGTTGGGGAGAATAATTTCCCCCTCTTATCAGTTTATTAAATTCATGCACATATTCCTTTGCTGCATCATGGTCAGAAGAAAGCTTCTCTCCAGTAATTGTTAGCTGACAAATCCCATGACTTTTAAATCTGTCCAACCAACCCGTACTTGCATTAAAAGACTCATCACCATTCATTAATTTGTTTAGGTAAACAGCCTTTTCCTGAACCATTGGTCCACTCAGAGGAGTTCCCATTTCTCTTTCCTGTGTAAACCTAAAGAAAAGAGCTTCATCCACTTTATCGTACTGGGACTGTTTCAGAGTCTGCCGAATCTCGACTGTTTTTACCCGAAGACGTTGCACAGCACTGTTCAAGCTTCACTCGGTTCTTCTTCCAATCACAAATGGTTGCCTTACCAACACCTAGTTCCGTTGCCAGCTTAGATACATTCTCACCACTGTCCAATCGCTTCAAAGCATCCAGTTTTTCTCTGAGCGTTAATGTCATATGTTTCCGTTTACTCATGGCGATAACACGCTAGTGTACACGAATTTTGTAAGTGTGTTAGCGATCGATTGCTAAGATTAACTCAGCAGTTCGCGAGCCGTCTGAGAGTGCACTGACCTCGAACACTTCAAACATCTCAACAATAAAGGGAGGGAGTGAGAGTGAGCCATTGTTCACCCAGTTGTTCCCAATTGTTACCATGCTGTACCTACTTAGTATGCTTGGTATACTTCATTGTAGAAATTAGTCACTGTAACTCCGGCTAATCCGAACAAATCGGTAATGCAAACAAGGCCCGGTCCCAATTAGTTCGGTTTAGCGAGACTCTACTGTAATATAATAGGTAGTAGGGAAAGGGTTCAAAATCCTTCACATGTTGGAAAGAGTGATGAGGGGATGCACTAGAGAAATAAGGGAATTGGGGTACAAGCTAGCACTTGATTTCAGGCATAAAGTATGCAGAAAAATTTTCTTCCATAAGAAAGGGTGTATGGGTTTGTAATAAATTGTTAAGAGAATTGATCAATAATTGACCAAAAACACTGAAAGAATTTAAAGTAATAATTAGTTGAGGGGTGTGTGGGGAGATTGCCACCGGAGCGTGCACTCAAATGCAATTTTATCAGTTATTATTATTATAGTACCAGAAGGCTTTAGCAGTTAAATAACATAACTATCAGATTGGATATATAATTTAGGGAAGTTTGACACCCAATTTAGACCCATAGGACTAATACTTTGGAAATATTCAAGCTTAAGACATAGTAACTCTTATGACACACCAGGAAAACAGAGGCTTTCACCTAGAAAAACTATCATAATCGGATTGAATCATATACCAAAAGTTAAGGAATTTTTTACAGAATATCTTGACAGTAGAATCAACTCACAGACTCTTATATCTAAAATTGACATTTAAGACATGCTTCTCAACATACCAAAATTTCAGAATGATAAGAATTAAAATAATGTTTTTCTTTGTTACTGTGACTTATTTTTGGTTAAATGAATATAAGGAGCTCCCGTGAGCCATGAGGCATGGCAGTATTTTGGCAGATTTGCTGGAATGCAGATATGTATAGCCGGATGTATGAAAAGTTTTCTCAGTAGGTGCCTAGCAGTGATGTCAGTCAGCATGGTGTACTTATAACTTTCATCTAGAGGGAGTTAGATGGAAGCTTCTTATGGTGTCTGAGGATTGGTTCAACCTGCAATCATTAAATTTGGATTGAAGTCTGATGTTTTTCTAAATTCTCCTGGTACCAATTTATGCAATAGAACTTTTAACATTATATCAGTTTCAAACCGGCAAGAAGTCTACAGCATTTCATTTAAAGAACATACATTTATCTCTTGGGGTTATTACAAGTGATTTACAGCCATAAAGAACAATCTATTATAGTACCGTAGCACAGTTACAGATCAGTTTAGATGTGTTCTAAAGCAAACCCCAGCTTTAGGCAGGTTTATCATTATCATTCAATTAGTTTATCTGGCCAATATTAATTTGCACAAAGTACATCTTGTGTAACATTGTTAGGGACTATAGAAACTATTTTAAAATTTTTCTCCATGTCCATCAGTCCCTGGGAAATGCATAGGGAACACTGCAAATCATCTGTTAAAAGACTCCCTAATAATGTGTTGGAGTGCTCGTAACACTGTATTAAAAGTACCAATAGAAAATTTTTGTAAGGTTGTTTTCTGCATTTAAATAATTATATGATCACAAGAAAATGTAGACACCAGATGTGCACTGCTTATAACATTATCCCTGCATATTGTTATTTTGCATTTCTTTGTTATCTTTTTTTTATTATTTTTTACAGCTTGATACTTGAACAATTAATGATAAAAATAAAGGTATTTCAACAAAAGCAGTGTCATGTAAAAGGGGCAATTGATCCTGCTTCTAGAAATCAAAGGACTATGATATTCCATCAGAACCAAGAGTTCATCTCAAAGAAACAAACAGCCGGTGTAGGAGGCCTAACCACTAATGCATGAATCACAATGAAAGCTGAAAATCAAAAGATATTTTTTGTTATCTCTTTATGCCTCATTGATGTCGAAGTCATTAGATGTGGGATGGGTTTGGGGACAAAGAATGGGAAGGAATTCGGCCATTCACCTGCAGTTATTTAGGGAAACCAAGGAAAACCCAAATCCGGATGCCAGGAAGGGGATTTGAACCTGTGTCCATCGGAAATTTAGTTTCATTGTATGAGGTTATGCAAATTATTATATTTTTTTTTTTATTTTTTGGTGAATGAAGGCTTTCATAGCGTATTGATGATATGAAAGTCTTCACGGATTCTATGCCGTATGGCTTTGAAGAAAAACAACAACAAGCTTTCGGCGGCTGGCTCTACCACCATCTTCAGGTCTGATGTTATGCAGGGAGCACCAGAGTTGCACTGGTGACATCTGGCCCCCGCATGCCTTAATGAGGCCTGGCCTCTCCCCTCCATGTCATCTCGTTGTTCATCAAGGTTCCCTTGGCTGACACCGTACACCATCTGTTCGAATCCAACACCATAGACCTCTTTGAGCTGGTCCTTACCTCCACCTTCTACACCTATGGTGGAAAATTCTATGAACAGATGGATGGTGTAGCACTGGAGTCACCATTGTCACCGGTAGTTGCCAATCTGATCATGGAAGAACTTGAGTATAAGGTGATCGAAGGGTCTAGCCTAAAGCCGACATGCTTCTATCACTATGTTGATGACACATTTGTCATTTGGCCACATGGCATCCACAGTCTATATTAATTCCTAGAATCCATCCAAATATCCGGTTTACAATGGAACTGGAGAAGAACAGAAGCTTGCCTTTCCTGGACGTCCTTATTTGACGGAGACCAGATGGAAGCCTCTCACATAGTGTGTACCGAAAACCCACACACACAGACCGCTATTTACATGTCATGAGTTTCCACCACCTGGCACAGAAGAACACCATACTGCACATGTTGGTGCACAGAGGCAAGGAAAATTCTCCGACATGGAGTGCCTGCCTTCCGAGCTTAAACATCTCCGCAATACTTTCAAGAGGAATGGTTATTCCGGCCAAGTAATAGAGCAGCAATTAGGAAAACAGGCAAAGAAACGCCCAGTAGACCCAGAAGTTCAGCCAGAGGCTCTGACCTTCATGCCATATTCAGGAACCATCTCAGGGAAAATAGGCAGGATATTGGCTCGGCATGGAATTAAGAGCATATTCCGTCCTCCTCCCAAGATCATGTGACTGCTCTCCGCCCCGTGAAGGATGATTTGGGATTGATGACTCCTGGCATTTACAGAATAGCATGCCAATGTGACAAGTCTGATATCGGTCAGATGATCCGGACCATCAAAGCTCGTGTGGCAGAGCATGAGCGCAATATCCGCTTATTTCAGATAGATAAATCTGCAATTGATCAGCATGTGATTGAAAATGGTCACAAAATGGACTTTAGTAATGTGAAGGTGCTGGCCAAGTGCTCTTTCTACTGGGAGTCAATCATCAAAGAAGCATTAGAAATACAGCTGGATAATAACATGGTTAATAAGGACAATGGTCTTTGGCTTAGTGATGAATGGAAACTGGCTCTGTCCCTTCTGAAACATCCACATTACGATCAGAGAGATAGTGGGGCACCTCTGGGAAATTCAGTTTCCAGCTCGCCGTAATTGGCTTTGACATTCGCTCTGACAGCCAGTCAACAACAAGCACAATATGGGAGCCGCAGGATGGAGCAAGCGGAGGGGAGAGGCCAGGGCTTATAAAGGCATGCAGGGGCCAGATATTGCCAGTGCAGCTCTGGTGCTCCCTGCATAACATCAGACCTGAAGATGGTTGCAGAGCCAATTGCCAAAAGCTCGTTCTTGTTCTTCTTCAACACCATAGGGCAGAAAACCCCTGAAGACTACATATATATATAAAAATAATAATAATAATAATAATAATAATAAAATGTTTTCAGCTAATATGTAGAAATTAAAAATAGCTGGTTTTTATGATGCATTATAGGAATCAAAACGTCTCCTGCAAATACCGAAGTTGAGAAGACATTTAAGAGCATCCTATGTTAATGTTCCAGTAACAAATGATTTGGTAGCTCTAGACTTTTAAAAAAATTCATTATGAAATCTTATTTATAACAATTTGTGTATCAGTTACAATGGGTTAAAATTAATAAAAACTACTTTTGATCAAAAATAAGCAACACAATTCAAATGAATATTGCCATGTTACTATTGAACATACAGCAAGGCAAAATAGTAACACTGAAAATGTGATTTCTGAGTTTGCAGCTGTTAAAGCTAGAAAGAAGAGATTGTGAAAGCATTTGCTTCTAGTTTATCTATCTAGATTTTAAATGTTATTAATTTCATTAATAAATGACTATTTGAAAATAACAGTAAAAATTGATCTAAAACATTTCATTATAATCACACTTTACACTTACAGGAATTTATATTTTACTTAATGTTGGATTTAAGTTTTCATGGAGTGACACTAACAATACTCACCATGGGTGTCATCCATGCTAGGTACGCCACTGCAGTTTATTGTTATGTCTGAAATCTACTATTCACATATGTTGTCTAATGATTTTACTCAACTCGTTCATGAACCTTATATGATATAAAATTGCTCAGCCAAATTATGATCCCTTATTTGAATTTAATTTTACATAGTTTGAGTTCAATGCTAAAGCCATCAGTTGCTGAATTAACCAGCCCCATTATACCGTGCTGATGGTGTTGTGAGATCATTATTTTCCTCTTGATCTTTACTTTGTTGTTTGAGCATTTTGGATTTGTGGGTAACTTTCACATTCAGTAGTAGCTGGTGTGATATTTGGTTGGCAGTGATATTATGATAAGTGGTCTTAGCTGGATCATTGTTTAGATGTTTCAGAAGTCTTCATGTTTTATTGCTTTCTCTTGCAAAATCTAAGTTTTCAACAGTTTTAATCCATGGATCCTTTTTGTCGCTCTTATAGAGGAAATGAATTTCTTTTAGCTTCCACTGTAGCTTTGTCAATAGGATCTTCTTTAAATAATTTCCTGTATTCATTGATTAGAGCATCTTGATTTGACATAAGATCAGGAACTTAAGAGGTCCAACAACCATGAAGAATAGACATTCTGAAACATCTCTTTGCAGCCATGGTGTAGATGTAATAGAATTCTGTAGAAAGTATAATATAATTTGCTTACAGGATTAATGCTGTGTTGAAATACTCCTACTTCTTCATCGTCCTGACGTTTTGACCAGGGCTTAGGTCTTCATCAGGGGCCATCTACCAAATCTTCTACAGACTGTGATCTGCTGGAGACTGGCGTGGCTGGTTGCTTATGAATTTGTACTGTAGAACATCTTCAACGAGCACTCAAAGGTAACGGCTATGGGTCTAATATGATAGTAAAGGCAATGACAACTAAGCAGAAAAAAAAACTGTGAAGACCAGAAACAAAAATCCATGCTGTCATACGTGAACGGTGTCTCTGAAAAAATTGGGAGAATTTGAATGAAATCTAATATTTTACCCATATTTAGAAGTAGAAACAAAGTGAAACAAAAACTGCAAATGGTCAAAGATTGAAGGTCTCCCTTACAAAGCAGTGGAATTTGTGAAGACCCTGTAATTGCAGAAAGGTATATATAGGTGAAACCAAACGAGCCATAGCCATGAGGATATGTGAATATAAGAGTCTCACCTGTCTGAGGCATCCC
Source organism: Vandiemenella viatica (assembly GCA_031002005.1). Lineage (NCBI taxonomy): Eukaryota > Metazoa > Arthropoda > Insecta > Orthoptera > Morabidae > Vandiemenella > Vandiemenella viatica. The sequence continues at coordinate 192,175 of JARYHS010012186.1, forward strand.
ACGAAATCAACTATTGCCAAACACCAGATGGAAGAAGAACATGAAATTCTGTGGGAAAATACAAGAGTGCTAGCTAAAACTGAAGATTTTTTTCAAAGAAAAATATGAGAGGCTATTGAAATATTCAAACATCCTGACAAGCTCAACAAGGATGGTAGTTATGGTCTTAGCCAGGCTTGGAATCTGGATCCACAGATATTAAACCATAAAAAGAATATCTCTGGATAATTGATATTGTCAAACAATCGATGGTACAAATACTTAAACAACCAGCCATGCCAATCCCCAGCAGATCACAGTCTGTAGCAGATTCAGTAGACGGCCTCTGATGAAGTCCTAACCCCTGGTCGAAACGTCGGGAAGAAGAAGAAGTAGGAGTGTGGTGGATGGGTGAATCTTTTTTCTTTTGCTCTGCCGCTTCCCAAGAGGAACATATAAAATGTGGGTAAGACTCTTCTGTCATGTGAGTAGTAGCATTCATAAATGATACTCTCAGTGAGGGTATTTACACATTTAAAATTTATTTACATCAGGATTATATACATAATTGAGAATTCCTATTTCCCTTGATTTCTTCCCTATAATTATTCTTTGTGACTACTGACTAACATCCCAGCTATGATTCTCTAGTGGTTCCGCCCCACCTGTTGTGATGACTGTCATTTACTCCTGGCTGCGCCCATCGTAGACTTGGCTGATGTCAACAGCTGCTGCTCGTTGCCCATTCTTCTGAAACAAGTTCTCGAGCCTAGCTTGGCATTTCTATCTTGATAGCTACCTCTCTGACCCATGCACCTGAATTTTGTTTGCTTCTCCCCTCCATGGAAACAGAGGTGGGGAGAATCCTCAGCCAATTGTGGTGGCTGCTTCTCTCCCATCTCCTTCCAAATGCTGTCATGCTTCAGCTTAATTCTTCCAACACTTGACCCACTCTATTGCTATTGCTTTCTGTATCACCACATTCCAACGGTGGCAACTATTTTATTTAGCTGCTGCAATTGCCCTGGTTCGTGCTGGCACTGTACGAAATCAACTATTGCCCAGCTTATGCCCAAAAAATCCATGAAGCCACTACAGGAATATTTCAACGCAGCATTAATCCCGTAAGCAAATTATATTATATTCATAAGATGGCTGTCAAAAAAGCAAAATCTTCTGTAGAAAGTACTTTGGCTTCCAAGAATTCTGACCAATCCTCCTTTTTGAAGTTGCACCTTCTACAGAACGGTACCACCTGGGGTCTAACTATGGTATACATTTTACACATTATTGGTCTATACTGGAAGTTAGGTATCAAATAGATTTAATTCATTAGCGGCTAATACTGCTAATACTAACTGTGGGATAGGGATTGAAACATCACCTCTACATGCCATTGTTGGATGATGCAGATAGTTTTGAATCATGAATTAAAGTAGGGAGATTTCACTTTCTTGTACTGCAGTCTCATTCTCATCTTCATGATCATAGCCCTAAATATCACTCTGACTGCTTAAATCATTGACCATGATCTTTATATGTTTATTCTGGAAACAAGATTGTTTGTTCACAATAAATTCAGTCTCAGGAATTTTATGAGAAAAAGACAAAATGGTGCAGCCAGACATTTATAGCCTGAGAACCTTAGTGAAATTTCCTACTGTAAATGCAGTGGACATTACCTGTACAAATTGATGGACAAAGATAGCATTTCCATATTGATGATGAGGACTTTCTATAGCAAGACAGATTCTATTTATTTGTGGCCTATGCCACTTCTGTGTACCCTGTATGCAATATATGCCATCAATATTGTCTTCAAAGTCTTGAAACAGCTTTCCTTTGGCTGGTGAATTGCCTTCTCTGTTAACAGAGACAATGGTTAACTGTTGCCCCCAAAAAAATTCAGAAATTAATGTTTATGGTGTAATATGTTCAGCTGTCTGGTCATTTCAATACATTCTGTGACTTTGTCCAGGGTACACCTGATTGCTACTTTTATCTTGATCACCAAACATCACTATCTTCTGGTAGGTTTCTTTTATGTACTCCTTAGAAAGAAATGACCAGAGTGTGGAATGGTGATCATTGGTGGGGACTTTAATTTATCAGATGTACACTAAGAAAGGATATAAAATAAATAACACAAGATTACAGTGGTTTGTAAATAAGTTAATAAATGAAAGAAGCTTTACACAAGTAGTAAATAAGAACATAGGGAGACCAAATACATTATATATCTTCCTAATAAAACCTGCTGATAACCTTTTGTGGCTGCAGGTAATTGAAGGAACAGGTTACAATGAAGCTCCTCTTATGGACATTGTATGGTTCATTAAGTTAGGTACAAAAATTGAATGTGAATATATGTACATATTTCAGAATTGAAGAGATATTTCATGGAAGAGTTGAGTATATCAAAGAAGAGTATTAGTACCACAGAGAGGAGGTGGTAACATGATAGGGAAGAGAATACAACAGAATTAAGAGACTTCAAGGTAGTTGGAAACATTTTAATTTATTAAAAACTAAATTAATACTAACAAAGAGGGAAGCAACAGGTTTTTGAGTAATATAATCGGTTCTGGGCGACTTTTGACTGATGTGTCTAGAAATTTCTATGACTATGTTAGAAAACAGATGGGAATGAAGATATTTGAACATTTAAAAATAAGATTGGGAAAAATTTGTAGGATTAAAAAAAAAAAAGCAGAGATATTAAATAATTCGTTGAATATGATACTTCAGGGGATGATTTCAAGGGTTAGTGGTGAAAAATCAAAGGAAATAAAAGTAATAACTAACTAAATGATTTAAAATACATTTTGAGGATAGGGTAATGGATATAAAAAAGGGCATAAAGGGGATAATGTGATTGATAATGAAAATAACAGGATGTGACATTGTACCTTCGTTTCTGATAATATGTGTAATGTCTCTAAAGACCTGCTGATTACCAGAGGATGAGAAATGTCTCATTTTAATATCATTTCATTTAGATGACAGGGGAGGGAGAGGAGGGAGTAAATAGAGATTCAAAATTAAGTCCAATTAGGCTGACATCGGTGGTTGGTAAGTAGACAGAGAAATTGATGTGCAACCTGTAATAAATCTATAACCTTGCCAGAACCATTCAGAAGCTTATTCTATATAGTTTGCATATCAAATAATTTCTATTAACTATTCTAACAGTACTGTGATTTGAAGCTACTTTCGGAAAAGCTAGTTTCAGATAAAGTTGTTTTTTCAAACATAAAGGATTTTGTTACATTCATTTCTACTAACAGAACTCATTATGATGATCATTTTAAGGTTTGTTTCATATGTTCTGAAAAATTTAGTTTAAAAGATATTTTAAACTTGGTGATATAAAACCTTGTGCTCAGATAGGATGTGAAGTGAAAATTTGGAATTATCTACAAATCCAAAGATCTATGTTAGATTTTGATATTGTTTATTTAATAAGTTGTGGTCAACATCAGAAGGAATACCATGAATATAAAGTGGACTAATTAAATAAATTATAGACATAACTTTTAATTAATTAAAGATATAAAAAAAATTATTGAAAGAGATAAATAATAAAAACAGGCTCAGAAAATAGATAAAATCTGGTACATTAAAGTCATATTACCAATTTCCAAAAAAGTTTGAGGTATCGAGGATAAAAATAAGATTTTTTAAATTATATTGTTTAAGTATTGTTGATCATGCCACTAAAACTTCGATGTCACAAATGTATGGAAATTCGGTAGAAGCATTATTGAGAATTAAACAAGATTTTAAGACTAATAGTAAGTTATATTAAGATACATTTATAAATTACAGTGTGGTTAGTCAGGTATTAAATTTTGAATTTAAGAGCCGACATCACAAGCCTCAAATTTCTTACTTAAGGAGTCAGCAAAATTCAATTTTGTACAGTCTTAGTCCAGTCTTCTACCAGTTTTCATTGAGGTTAGGCTGTGGCTAGTTGCTCTGTGATGCAGGCCAGAACAATATCTCAAGGGGTGATGTGTTACTGGTAATAACTAATAACTTTCTTCAGTATGCACTCTTAATAATACCTCATACTAGTTAGGGGGTCTAGCATGAAAGTTTGCCTGCTGTCTTCATTTGGAGCCATTTGTTCAATGCCTTAATCAAAATTTATCTTGTACCGGAAAAATATATGAAAACTTTTGATAGATAGATAGATAGATAGATATGTTCACTTTGATCCCATGTGAGAATAATCTCGGGGATGTGGAACAGTACATACACTTATTTGTAATGTCAATATTACTATATAATTGATAATGTTATTATATATTGACCACAAGTTAGCTACAACCCATTAGTATAACCAATATCTCCTGTTATCTACAAATACAATACCGAGTTAATTAATACTTATTATGTGGACAGTGTATACACTTGTTACCAGCATCTAATAATCAGTTATTTTCTTACAACGAGTAACCATGATAAGTTTCACTGTGATTTGCGACTACATATTATATCATGTTAGTTGCTATTTATGTGGAACAGTACACACACTTATTAACAATATCAATTATATTACCAACAACTCATAAGCAGTCAATTACTTAACAACCTGTTAGTATGATAATTTTTCACAGCAGTTTTTGAATGCATGCTATCCCATGTTAGTTACTATATATGAGTGGAATTTTGTAACCACAATAATTAATTAAATTGTCAAAAGTTTCAACAGAAAGAAAAACCATATATCATTTAAGTAATTATGGGCAACTTTGTCACCTTCCCCTTCCATACACCATATATACTATTTTATCAGTCATTCTTAGTTACCAAATTCCAAGAAGAAAATTCTTTCACAGAGTAAAATGGGTTCTGAAGCAGAAACTCTTTCAGTTTGGACTTAAAGTAGTTGGGTTTTTGTAGGTAACATTTAATTTCTGTTGGTAAGACATTGAATAAGGAAGCTCCAGTAAATGTTAACCCTCTCTGTACAATTGACAGTGATTTGTAATCCTTGTGAATATTATATTTATTCCTAGTATTATGGCTATGTATGTCAGCATTAAGATTGAAGTGTTCAGGATTTTCCACTACAAATGATAATACAGAGTATACATACTGTGCTGGCATGGTTAGAACACCCAGGTTTTTAAACAGATTTCTGCACGACGTCCATGGGTTTGCTCCACAGATAGTTCTTATAGCACGCTTTTGTAATTTAAATACCCTTTGTGCTTGTGACGAGTTTCCCCAAAATGAGATGCCATAAGTGAGCAGGGAATGAAAATATGCAAAATATACTAACTTTCTGGTTTCTATATTAGCTATTCTAAATATTACCCTCAGTGAGAATGTTGCAGAATTCAGTTTTTTAAGAAGTTGTTGAATATGTTGTTTCCAGTTCAATTTGTTATCTATATATACACCCAGGAATCTTGTGAAACTGCTTTCATTGATTGTTTTCCCTTCTGATATCACATTATAGCTGTCCTTTGTTTTATTTTTTGTAACAAACTGAAGTAACTGTGTCTTTTCTACATTAAGCATTAGTTTGTTGGCATTAAACCACCTAGTTAATTTCTTTATAGGCATCATTTGCTAGTGTTTTCGAGGTTTTGTGCTGATGGGATCTTTCAACGATATGCTAGTATCATCTGCAAAGAGCACCTATGTGTTCATTATCACCTAGTATATGTGGAAGATCATTTATATAGATTAAGAACAGCAGAGGGCCAAGAATTGAACCCTGAGGCACACCACATTTAACTATACCCCATTCTGAGTTTATAACAGTCTCCTGTATTAGCATCTTTCAGTGATACACATTGCTTTCTATTTTCCAGGTATGATTTAAACCAAAGTCCTGGCTTACCACTAACTCCATAGTGATCTAATTTACCTAGTAGAATATCATGATCAACACTAGTCAAAAGCCTTAGCAAGATCACAGAATATACCTAGGGAATTTAATTTTTTATGCATTGATTCCAGTATGTTGTTTACAAAAGCAAAAATTGCTGAATCTGTTGAAACGCCTTGTCTAAAACCAAACTGTACTTTACTGAGTAGGTCATTGTTTTGTAGATGTGCATACACCCTTCTGTACATTGCTTTTTCAAAGATTTTTGAAAATGCTGGTAGAAGTGATATTGGTCTGTAATTCTCAATCTTTGAGGTAGTCACCCTTTTTATAAAGCGGTTTGATTATTGACTTCTTGAGTGAGTCAGGGAAAGATACCTTTCTTCGAAAGAACTATTACAAATATGACTAATAACTCTACTAATGCTAGTGTTACATTGTTTCACTTACATGGGTTGAAACCTCATCATAACCAAATGAATTTTTATTTTTGAGGGATTTAATAATTTTTTCAATTTCATTTTTACTGGTGGGAAATAGAGACATAGGTGCTGCTTTTGGTGACAAGGATTTAAGTATTGCTATAGCATCCATATTCCCAATACATTTTCCTTTTATTTTTTCAGCAACTGTTAAGAAGTATTTATTGAAAGCACTTCCTACATACGAGGGGTCATTTACAAGTTTATCATTAATGCTTATAGATATAGGTTTATGTTCAAGGGATGATACAGTTGTTTCTCTTTTAATAATGTTCCAAACACTTTTTATCTTATTATCTGAACTACTAATCTCATCGTTTATGGCCAAACGTTTAGCTTCTTTTACTACTTTGGTTAAAATTCTACAGTAAGTTTTGTAATGTTGTCTGAGAAGCATATTATCAGTATTCCTAACTTTTACATACAATTCCCTTTTATGTCTGCAAGATGTTTTGATACCAACTGTAACCCAATTTTTGTTTAATCGTTTTTGACCAATTGGAGCTAGTTTTGTGGGGAGACACCTTTCGTAAATTTCCAAAAACCTTTGGTGAAAGTAATTGAATTTATTATTTACCCCTTTTAATTTATAAACAGTGCTCCAGTCCTCATTGAGAAGTTCATCATTTAATGTTTTTATTGAATTGTTCTTTAATGGCCTAACTCTGACAAATCCTTTCTTTTTGTTATTTTCATTTCCCACAACATCCAAAGTAATTATTTGAGCATTATGGTCTGACAAACCATTTTCCATTGGAATTGTTCCATTTATTTCTAATTTATTGTGTTCTACAAAAATGTTATCAATAATGGTACTACTATCTTTTTGTATTCTAGTTGGGAAATTTACAGTTTGATAGAGATTGAATGATCTAAGCATTCCTAGAAGATAATCAGTCTGGTTACATTCTACAGCAAAATTTATGTTGAAGTCTCCACAGAGGATAATTTCCCTTTTAGTTCGTGATAAATTTAGTAGAACCGCTTCAAGTTTATTACAAAATTTACTGAAGTCTCCTGTGGGAGCCCTATAAACTGTCAGCACTATAAGATATTTGTTTTCTAATTCAAAATCTTGTTCTATACAGTATTTACTTACATCTAATGATTTTGTTTCAGTATTTTCTGTTACATATATTGCTGCACCACCCATTCTCATCTCTGACCTGCAATAACATGAAGTTAATCTATATCCAACAAATGGAGGAGACATATTTCAGAATTCTTCAGATGATGTTCTGTCAGACATACAATATTTATGTTAATATTCAATGATTTTTGGGTTTCTTCTATAGATATTATCAACTCATCAAGTTTCCTTGAGATACCCCTAATGTTCTGATGGAACAAAGCTATTTTAGACTGACATTCTTTATTTTTGACTGTAATATCATTATGTACATTTCTTAAATAACTCTTCCTACTCTTGACGTTTGGCCTAAAAAAGACTGAGTCCTACCACCAATTACCACTGGGATGGGGTTCACATCCAACCTGCCTCTCCTGATGCTACTGGCAATCAGTTGCGTTAGCTTCTGCTTGCCCCGAACATTCAGGTGGAGTCCATGGGAGGTATGGTCACTCCGTGTTATGCCAGAAACATCTATCAGACCAATGTGTGTTCGGTCAGCCTGACACAATGCACGCTTCAGATCTGCCTGTGTACGCTGTACATGACCACGCATCCAGGGTTGATCATAACGTTTGAAGAGGTCAACAAAACCAACATTGATTCAATACAATCTTTAAAATTGTAAGTAGAGTGCTGTGTTAATCTTTTTAAATTCCCTTAAATCTTGGGGTTATAACAAAGGTTTAGTGGCATTAAAATAGAGTTCGAACAGTGTATGCAAAACACCCATGTAGACATTTGTTCGACAAACCACACCTGTAAAGTCTTTGAGGCAAGAAAGATTGCAAAATGCCAGCCAGCTTGTGTTCACAAAAGGTTACTCATTTGAATCTCAGTCAGTAGGCTATGTAAAATATTTTGGATAAATGTTCAAGGGGAAGGGAGGGGGGCAAGTTGATAGTGTATATCTAGATCTCTGCAAGGCATTCAGCAGAATGAGCCACAAAATATTTGGAAAATAGCATTAATGGTACTGAAATGAAAGAGTGATTTGTTGGGCAGTATAATTCTTAAATAGAAAATAATCTAAGACTTACTTTGAGAAATACAGTATTAAAACAGATGGAAATGAAAATGCATATGACACAGGGCAATGTATAGGACAATAATTGTTCATTGTTTTAATTACTGATGGTGTTGATGGTTTACATAGAGAAGTTATGTTGTTTTCAGGAGACATCATGTTATGTAACTGGAGAGGACTGGGTACATTTATCTGTAAGATCAAAATGTAATAGACATAAATGCTAAAGAAAGTTAGCCCATTGAATTCAAAGATGAAGGTTTCTGTTATTATTTCATGGGGAAGTTCGAGGTATCCTTTCCTCTTTTTTTTTAATTGTTATTTTTATTTTATCTTTTTAGAATCAATAATTAAAGAAATCCTGGTTAGTCCTACCAATCCTTCCAGGTTATTTTGCAATCTCTTCTGTAATTGATAGCATGTTCTGGACAATAAATGTGTGGCCCCAGGATATCGTCACTCACGTTTTTTTTTTTTTTTTTGGCTATCACCTCGCAGATTAAATTTAGTTATGCTCTTTTCTATAAAATCAAATTATTTGTTGTTTTATAACAACTAATATTTATTAACACATCATAATCAACTCAAATAATTACACTTCCCACATTCATGAAGTCAAATACAAACAATGGCACTTTAATACATACATTAATTTCACTGCCATCATTCTTATATCAATCCGCATCTCTTTGGCTAAACTAACAATACAATTACAGCCTACCAATTTCAACACAACAAAACATATTATGAAAACATAAATTTACCCGTTTTTACACATACTACTACACTGTACGGCCTTGTATTAAAAAATACATTCATACATTGCATAAAAACGAAGTTGTATAATTATTACTATTATTTTATTATTTCAATGTCTGATGAAGTGGGACCTCACAGGAGGAATACCAGAAATGTAACTATCATGCCATAATATGTGATAAGTAAATTTGGTTGGGTAAGTAATAGGGAAACATTTGAAAATCATTCATATATTACAAAAGTAATGTGGATATCTATCAGCAGAGTGAGGAAATTAACTCACAAAATCCTGATTGGACCTTTCCTTAAATATGATGATATAATGAATTATCCAAACCTGCCAGTGAAGCTGCTTGCATTAAGTGGCACCATACTGGGTCAGGGATTTACAGTGTGGCCAGGTTTGTGTTTTTCCCCCACATATAAGCTGCCCTTATTGTGGTTCTATGGCAGTTTTCCACATTCATCTAGATGAATGCTGGGTGATCTTCAGTCTCCACCTCATAACACATGTTGCATAAACAAAAAAATACACTTACCACACACAGAACTGTTACATATTTTGCATACAGATGGCAACACATCTGCTTTCCAATAATATAATGACAGTCCTCACCAGCCAGTAGTTTGACTGATAAATATGCTTTCACAATAATCACAAGTCTCTTGAAAGAGGAAGTTCCAGGGCTGACCCAAGAATCCAGAAAAAGTCTTTAAAAATGAGTATATTATCCACATTTTGAGGTATCAAATACACAATGTTTAGGGGCAATGGAGAAACACAACTATATTTGTTTGTAGAAATTATTTAATATATAATCTGTCACTGATGTCAAAAATAGCTGTTTTGGGATTCTCTGGAATATATGAGGTGGGTGAAGATATTCCTTGTGAAAATTTGAAATGGGGCTGGAAAAGATATTGATTAGAAGAATTACAAACTGAATCTGCATTTCATGTGCAAGGGAAGGGGGAAGGAATTTTATTTCGTAAATAAAAGAGTCGTGGATTGGAATAAATTGCCATGTGAAATGGTGAACAATGTACCAAAAACATTGAGAAGCTTTAAAATTTAAACTTCGTGTGGTGAGTGGTGAAATAGTATTCAAGAATTTAAGATTAAATATATCATGAAATGAAAAGAAAATCAAAACATTTACTGAAGTGTTCTGTGTGATAGTGTAGTTAAGAGAAAACAGAATTGACAAATGAAATAATGTGAGTGGAAATTGAAGAATTTTGGATTAAAAGTTTATGTCTACCACAAATCACAATAAAATCAAAACCATGGAACAATACTATACATATTTTTTACAATTGCTGATGTTAAGTGATATTTATGTATTATGAACACAACCACAAAAGTCAATGGTTTTTTTTTGTCTTAGTCCTTTACCAACAGGTAGAATATTGTTTAGGGTTAGTGCTGTAGGAAACAGACCCAAATAGTCACTGTTTGAGTGAGGAACATGGTCTACAGTGGGAGTAGATTCAAACAGAAGACAGGGAGAGGTGGCAGTGGTTTGAAGCTAATATCCGAGCATTGCGAAATGTCAAAATGTAGGCAGGTCAAAAGAGCAGATAGCAAAATAATATAAGATCTTAAAAACATAAAGAATAATAAATATCAGTCTTAAACCAAAAAAATTAAATGAAATTAAACATTTCATTTTCTTAGCAATGGCTAAAGTTAGGTATTGGAAGTGGAAAGAAGGAAAGGATGGAAAGAAAAGAAAGCTAAAACAATGACTGGCTATTATCTTAAACTGAGAACAGATGGTTGCCTGATGCTCAGTTTGTACTGGTAAGCAAGCTCCCACATTCTGAGATCATAGAAGCTGCTGTTTTTTTTAAGAACTCTGATAGCACATATGATAAAGTAAGAATTAAAATTATTTGTGTCATGGGAAATGGTATGCACAGCTACTGGGTATTTTTGGTTCTGGATGAATACTCTCTTTCAGTGGCTATTAATTCTTATCGATAGGTAGTCAAACTGATGAAGGAAGCCGGACTGTCGTCGCAGGCTAACTGATGTATCATATGGTTGGTTTGACAAGTGACGTGTCCTATGTTCGGAAAGCTTTATCCAGTGACTTTTTAATTCCTTTTCACCATGTAGGGCCTCTTATTTCATATATTATGATACATAAACAATGTTAACAACAATTTGTTTTGGTAATGGTTTGTTATATATGCTATTTGATTGAAAACATATACTGAAGACCTAGGCTTTTATGTCATATGTAAGAAAGATATATGATGTAAAAGGAAAAGTGTTCTCTTTTACTTTTCAACCTTTCATAATATGTCTTGGATTTCCTTTATTTGGTCAAAAAAAATGTACTTAGTATTAGGATACCATTGGTATGTAATAAACCTTCTCAATGGGGGATGTTTGTTTCGGACACACAATCCAATCTATTAAGGACTATATTTCAGCTAGTACGGTGCATGTTACTAACATAACTGTAAATCAGCTTTTGCAATGTGAAGATGTTTTCTTTTACATCTTTCTCCAGGTTGTTGCTTATTAAATCAATTTCAGATAAATGATTGGATCAGATCACTTTGGATGTTGAGTGTGACCTTTACCTGAGGTAAAATTATAGATTGGTACTGAAGATCTTTCATTAATAAGGACATTTTCTCAAGTGGCTGCCAGTGTTGATACTGCTTTGCAGAAGCTGGCAGCAAACTGTTTGGTCATAAATCTAGACTGGATAAGATAATGTTTTGTAAAGGGATGCAGTAAGAAGTCATCACCACATTGGGGTATATGTAGCAAGCATGACCAGGTGAATGTTGAAAAGGGAAGGTATACAAACATGACAACACAACCTGCAGTGAGGTTCAATCTTCATAATTTCATGAGGACTCTTAGAAACCAGAATCATGTGACAAAGAAATGTCATGTGTTTTTAACAATATCTAACAGCATCAAAATGTTTAAAAAGTTACCATTTGCACATTTAACTACCAGAGCTTTGTGAAAAGGTGTAGTAAACTATGAAACAGATAATTTTCTGGAGAATATATATATGTATATATTTCATGTGCTGTTGCAGTTATGATTATTTGCAGTTGGAGTAAAAAGTGGTAGAAGGAGCAGGTGAGAATAGCAGGGATCCATGAAACAAGACTGATAAATAAAAAATAAAAATAAAAAAGGAAGCTTCTAACTGATGGATCTTAATTTTCAATATGATAGAGATTAATAGATATTATTTAGAGAGAAGAGCAATGTACTGTACATAAAAATATAAATAAATAATTTTAAAGCAATACTATTAAGTTACAGATTTGAAGATTATAGAAAATACTTCAAATTAACCCCATATGTAAATTAATAAAATGAGCAGAAAATTTTATGAGTACAATTAGTACAGAGCAGGACAGAGAGACAGGAGGAGTAAATGGATTATTTTAAAGTGTAAACAAATATACGTCACGTAATCTGTATTAACAAAATATATGTCTTCATAAAATCTAATATTTTGCTTTAAGTATATTGCAAGTTAAGATTAGCTTTTCTTACTAAATTCTTGATTAGATAGAAACACATTATGTGGAAAAACATTAAGTATTTTTTCGCCTTTGTTTTTTACAAACAGGAGTAATTCTTTCATAATTAATTTTAGTCTTGAAACAATTGGAAATATTTAATTTCTTAAATTTTAGATGATGTTAGATAACATATATTTAAAACAAAATTATAAACTGCCTCTTCCAGAGCTTTCATTGAAGAGAAGCTAGGAGCCAAATATGTAGAGGGAAGAACAGTCGAATTTGCTAAATCATTTGAGGAGTCAAGCCCTTCGACCCCTATTTTCTTCATTCTATCTCCAGGTGTAAATCCACTCAAGGTAATTCATTGTTCCAATATTTAATTCTTACATTTCTGGCAAGGTTTCTCTACAATACTTTTGTTTAAATTACTTAAAATCATAACATAAAACTTCACTTCTTGTTTTTTTCTACATACCTTTTGTATCATGTATTTAACTGTGTCAATTACTATATTTATTTTTGTTTAACATTTATTAATGAAACAACATTTCTATGTTAAAATATTTGTTATAAATGTTTTGGTACTAAAACTCATCAGTACAATGTAATTTTGTATTTTCCTAGTACTGGTTTCACTTAATCACTATGTTTGCTCATTTTCAATATTATAAGATCATCCAGTAACCTAAAACACTTAAATGTTGTTATTTTTTTATTGGATAGTATACTGATATATTTATATTTTTATTGACATTATGTACTTAGTTGCATTGATTTACTTGTATTTAAATATTTTGGGTGATCGCATCTGCAGATCTCAAATGTTTAGGTTCTAGAAATTTTATTTTAGGTGCATGAAATATTATCTGTTTCAATGCAGAATAGGTTCTAAAATTTGAAAATATTCTATTAATATTGTGGTTATTTTTTTTAAATATCATCTATAAAAATTTGACCATTTAAAACGTAACATCGAGAAGTGTGATTCAGCAATAACAAGTAATATTTTAAATAATAATACTGAGCAGCAATAAGAATATCCCTTGTGTTTGCTCTTTCAACATATCATTTCCAATAATCAGAAGAAATCAATTTTATGAATAACTAGCAGTTACCCGCGACTTCGTCCGCGTTGAAAAGTGTTGTAATATAAGATTTTCTTGAGAGGTCTGGTTGCTCAGTGGTTAGGGCGTCCAACTGGAGATGGAAAAGTCCCCAGCTTGAATTCCAGTCTTGGCGAGGATTTTCAAAGGTCCCTAGCGCGACCTTCACCTCTGGCTGGCATAGGTTGCTGTGTGATGTGAATTACGCCAGAATTCTCACTTTGTTATGATTCCGTGTTGAACTGTGGGTCCTCTATGTCCGGTAGGATTACTGGGTTACGTTAAGAGGCTACAAAAGGGACTGATTCCGGAGAAGTAAAGAAGTCTGGTCACCAGGTCAATACGACCATACAATTTATTTTAGAGCTATTTTTATTAGTAATAGTAGTAATAAATGTTGCAATAAAATAACAAAAATCTATTTATGTTCCACAACTACTTCACTGAATTTATAAAGCAGTAAAAATTTTTAGTTTGTAAGGAGTATTTTCAGTTTAATATATCTATATATACAATATTGAGGATTTGTCTCCTAGGTTTTGGCTATTTTCATAGCCCTAGTTTTCTCACATTTCTTTGAAAGATTTGAATTTCGTTTACCCAACATCTCTTATAATTACTAATTTCATCACGCGAATAAAAATGAATATGGTTTTAATTAATGGAAGCTCAAAACGTCAAAATATTAGCAATACATTGATGGAATCGACTAAATATCAGCAAAACAAAAAAAATACTAACATCCAAACAGCAAATAAATGCTTAAGTGGCCCAAGGACGTTCATTTCCATTAGTAAAATTGCGATACTAAAAATGAATATTTTGAGTTGCATTGAGTACCTGAAAAAAATCTTAAAAAAGAAGAACTTAATTTGCTCTTTGAATATTGATTTTTTTTTTTTTTTTAGTATATATTGGTTCCATCAACAGAAATTTACATATTATAGTAGTAAGTATAGTAGTAATTGATTCTTTTATCCATAATAATCAGTGGTATTGCGGTAATGGTTTCTCTATCTCTGGAAACAACTGTTTACTATAGTTCATTCGTTTCGATCCATTAATTCTGCGCTAAAATATAAATTTCAATATTAAAGTAGTAATAGATTGTTTCTTCATATTCGGTTTCTTATTCTGCATACAGAATTGAATGACTACCGGCGAATTACCACTCCGCTTTTCCGCCACTCCACTATCTGAATAAAACATTGATAAATTTCAAAAATTTACTTCGGGCAACGCCGCATGGTTCTGCTAAATCGTCCAAGCTTAATATAGATCTTTTGATACAATATCGGTACAAAGCGATACATGATGTCACTAAAATGGCGCTCATGAAAGAAGCTTAATAACTAATAATGTTTCAGTTCTCATTCTGGCCCAGGCTGCGTTTTAAAATTACCGCTAGAAAATCAAAGCTTCTATCACTCGCACATTAATACATTCACTATATTGTATGTTAGTGACGTCATGAATAGCGAAATAAACTTGACTTATTATTAACGCAGTAAATTAAATACTGAATACGTCTAAAATTACATTCAGCCGCATGAACTATGTAGTCAGCTTCATGACAGTTATTGAGGTAACGTAATTAAAAAATTTATGCTAAAATGCTTTTAACTTACAGTGTACAACGGAAAGTCCACAATTCTCTACGATCGTTAATATTGCTGGTCAAATGTACTGTACATCGCGATAAAGTGACTTTTATTGCTCGTGATTTAGTAAGGTGTATAATGAAATTAATTGTGATAGTAATTTATGATATACTAATTAGGAATTTTGATATAGAAAATTCTGTTACCACTCGAAATGTAGGTCCAGAGCATTTAATGTGATGTGTTCGTATCGTTTGATTTTGTAGCGGCAGTATTAGCAGAAATGTGGTTTGGTTGAAATGCTGCCTGGACCAGAATGTTTTTTGTTACAGCAGATGGCAGAAGGAATTTAGTTGTTATGCTCCATGCAAATGAGGTGTATTGTGTTGTAAACGACTTTCAGTGTTACTTCATGAAACAATAAATTTCTACATTAGCCCATTGAATACATTCGTTTTAAGTGTAGCATTCGATAGATATTTGCAGAATATTGAACAGTAAATAGAAAGCAGTACTATTCGTACAAAAATTCTGAACAAAAAATAAAAAAGGTTAGTTAAGTTTTAAATTTCGGAAAAAATAAATTGTTATACACAGACTGTATAGTAACAAAAAGGAAACAGGAAATAACTTAAACCGAGATAGAATGGAATCCTTTACATTTTTATAAATACGACATTTGGGGCACGACCATTTTTCACTTTCAGTGAACCGACTTTCGTGCTGGTATACTCATAGCATTTTACTTTTTCTCCAAGCTTTGATTTTTTATATTTATTATAACGCATATATTACGAACGAAATTATGGTGTAATATTTGATATGTCATACTATTTTATGTAAGCGAATGAAAACATCTCTTTGCGAACTTGACAACAGTACCTACCTTTCTTTTTTTAATTTAAGGTTAAGAACAGATTTATATTTCCTGCTTCAAAACTATTATTTGTCAAGTGCATCAGTTTTATGGCTTTTAAACTAAACACAAACTTGCATATGTAAAAAGGTTTATTTCTGAGAAGTAGTGTTTGCGATTTACTTAAAAAGCAAAGAGTAAACGTGGCACGGCTATCTACGAAGTAGGAAACTCTTTGTTGTTTCCGAATTGATATTAATGGCAATTTCTAAAAGAACTAAGCGTTTTTGCGGGATAAAATCTATCCTATAACACTTCGCACGCAATTAACTGACTTCATGCCAAATTTCATTTAAATATGTTGAGTTATTAAGGCGTGATTGACTGCAGACGTACATCCAAACACACATCCGAAATTTCTTATTTTCTCATTTATAGATATATAGATTGTAAGGCCAATGCAGTTGAAATTGTTGTTTTATTTTCCGAACGCGTTTCGCTTCATTTGCGAAGCATCTTCAGTGGTTCTGTATTTTTCTTTGATCACATATGCCTATAATTGTAAAGCCTTTTAGCATCAGTTATGTTTGTAATTACAGTATATATTACACATTATAAGCTACCTTACTCCTTATTTGCAATATTTGGTTAAAATCCGACGAAGTTTGGGTTAACGTTGGATACAAGATACCATGGTTTAAAATTGAGGCAACAACACTTCGGAGTTCAGAAAGTAAATAAACAGAACATAATAATAATAAATAAACAGTTTCTAAGAAAATATAAATTGTAAAACTTACCTAAATGAGCGTTATCCATAGGTTTCCATAATTACAAGTAAACAGATTTGGTTAAGCAACCATATCACTAATATTCCACACATCTCGACATAGTAAAGCACATTCATAATAATAATTTCACCATTTTATATTTAATTCACTAGTAACTAGCAGTTTCTGACAGGTTTAGAACAGTAAATATGATTTTTAAAACATCGAACCATGTGCTAATTTCAATAAAATGTTTCAGTCCAGCCAAGTAATTTCAGAGCTCCAAAAGTAAATTTAACAACACTTAATAAAATATCCTTCAATATTCTTTAAGTTTCCAATAGCCATCAACCGATAAATAAAAGATACAAATAAGTTAAAAATTGTAATCCTACTACGCAGTAACGGCTCACTAGTAAACAGAATTTCGGTCTGGCAAACATATTTCACGAACTAAAAACTTTTCTAAAACACTTAAATTAAATAAAGGAACACTTTCAAATTAGTCTCAGACAGAAATAAGCTGTAAATAAAAAGGGAACAAAATTATGTAATACTGCAAAACTACAAAATTTTAGAAATTCCATAACTTTCGATATACTTGACCGATTTGGAAAATTTTTTACCTCCTGGGAATCAGCAGGGACAGGAGAATAGTTTGAAAATAGTCTAAACTTGATATTTTAAACTTTAGCAAATTCATATTCCGGACATGGCGTTCTGCAATTTTTAAGTCGGCTAGCTGTCCTATTCATCAAACTTCATAAATAGTTTACTCCGGTCTGGAAGTTCTGAGAATAAAAACACACACAGCACAGCACTTGGTACAAAACGCTCTACATCTCATGATTTTCTGGAAGTCCTCAGTTCGAAAAAATAATTAAGTACACCTGTTGATCATCGCAGTCTAGGCATTTTCCATAAAGGAAGGTCCGGAGGTTGCTCGAAAGGGAGAATTCAGAAGTCTCGGGTCGAGTGAACATGTACTGTGTCGAACGAAATTGAGCGCTCTCGGCGTGGGCGTTCATGGGTAACCGGAAATAGTGATGACAGGCAGACGCAGGGAGGACATATTTCAAAAACTGAACTTTACCAGACATGTGATGCTTCGATAGTAGAACTTCATTTTAGGATTCGGAGTCAAGCGGTCTGTTCTGTTTCATTACTTGTGATCTTACGAGTGATGTTTAGTCTGATGCCTTAGCTAACTGACATTTAATGTACTGTGTGAAAATTATTAAGAATATATTTTTTTGGTGACAATAGACTTCAACAACTTTCATTTCTAAATTAGTACCCTTCTTACTGGGGTTTAATTCTGTAAGTGGCGGCCAGCTTTATCATACAGTTAGCATTTTCAAAGGTTTTTCACGGTCTTAGAACATTTCTCTGATTTTTCATAGCTTTTGGAAGAACTCAAGTTTAGGTGTACAAGCCAATACTGGATCCCGGGTCAGGCTTTGACCCTAACAACATGTTGGTTGCATTTTTGCGATTATTTGCACAGCACTGAAATACATTGAGTTCTGATGTTTTACGTTAGTTACTGTACAATCAGAAGAAATATTTATATTCCCAAAATATTTCTCAACAGTGGAAACAAGCTTATTCACTGTAAGTAGTTCAAGGCATATTTGTACAGCCAAATGATTCATGACATGGCAAGAAAGCTTATATATTCAGCAGGAAGTATAAACTATCTTTGTGCAGGTGGCCACATCAATATAGATTATTAATAACTTTATTCTCATCCATGCTTTTGTAAAAAGTTCTTTGAGACCATTGATGACAAAATGTGTAATTGTCTCCTGGTGGGTATTTGTTAGCTGTCAGCAGCAGAAAAGGTTTAGACAGTGCATCAGCATTTAATATGACATTCAAATGATCTGTATAATGTTCTAGGCTATTTGTTTTCTCATTAACAGAGGTACAAATAAAGGAATCACCTACCATTTCTTTCTCACTGACATTATTACTGAAGAAAAATTTTCAGATGATGTTTTCAAAGTGCATTGAAAAGTGTATTACCCATAACAAACGCTCAGCACAAGCTTGCATTAAATTAATTTTTTCCCCCTTCATATCGGTATTTACGAGTGATTGCTTTAGCTTGATTTTCTTTGAAAATTGGCCCATTACTTAATCACTTCAACAAGTTGGTTCAAATGTGATTTACTTTTATGGGACACCTAAAAATAACAAGCACTTATTAACTAGATTAAATAACTTAGATATTACAAATACAAAACTCCACAATCATTATTCATCTCCATTATTTAAAACTATTTTGGTAAAATTTCTGCCTCAAATTCATAAGATGTGACTTCAAAAATCCCTGTTCATAGATTTTCACTTCCACATTTTGAAAAAATGTTGGAAACCAGTTTTTTTTCTTTTGAAATGTATTTTGCATATTTTAAAAATAAAAGAAATTTTTCAATTTATAATTAATGGCCATCAGAAAAACTACCATTTTAACTTTTTTGTATGTATGTTTGGCATCATAAAAATAAAACAAATAACCATTTCACATATAAAAACAAAAATTTAACTAATGAAAGTCTAAAGGTAAAAGGTGGTAACTTTGGATACCAGCCTATTAATTATAATCATTCTCTTTTTTTAAATATTAATAATGTGTTTAAATTTAACTTGGTTGAACACTGCTGACTTTCGTTGATTTTAACTCACTGGGATTGTCTAAAAACAATTAAAATTTGAATATGCACATGTCAAGTATTTCCTACTGAGGAAAGAATAAATTTGGAATAGGCCTACTGATCTGTTGAATATTTATTTGTTGTTACTGTTACAAAAATTTGTACATCTATTTCCGATCAGTTTCTCAACTGATTTGATGCACTTCTCCAACTCTTCCTATATAATGCCTAACTTCTTCGTCTCACCATATCCCTTACAATTAGTGTCTCCAGTTAAGTGCTTCACATATTCTAATCTTTGTTTACCTCTACAATTCTTTCCTTTGACTGTTCCTTAACCTAACTAATTAATTAATCCAGCATGTATTCAGATGTAACCTGCCATCCTACCTATTCCTTCCATAAGACTTCTCAAAAATCTTCTCTCCTCACCTACCATCTCCAAAACACGTTGATATCTGCCAAATTAAATCTTCTGTTCCACCACATTTCAAATTCTTCAATTTTCCTTCTTTTTGGTACATATTCCTAAATTCCATGTTTGCTACCATGTACAGCTGTGTCCAAGAATTTTTTTTTCTAAGTCCTATGTCAGTATTTAAAACAAAATGATTTCTCTTTTTTCAAAATGGCTCTTTTTGCTGCTGCTGTTCTGCTTTTAACATCATTCTTGCTTTGAACATCAGTTGTAATTTTACTGTCTAAATAACAGAATTACTTCTCCTAATGCATGTGATTCTATTTTTGTATTTAATCTAGTATTATTGCTTTCATTTCTGATACATTTCATCAGTTTTTTTCTTTCTTTTATTTATATTTAGTCCAAAATCTTATTTAAGTAGTTTTTCCACATCATTCATTAACTTTTAAATATCGTCAGTCTGTTCTGCTAACCGGACAATAGCATCAAAAAATCATAGAATACTGATTTTTTCTCATTAAAAACTTAAGCCAAATTCTTTTTTTATTATTATTTTACTTGTATTATTGCTTCCTTTACATACATGTTGAAAATTAATGGGGATAGACTACAGCCTTATCTCACACCCTTTTTAACCGACTCATGTCTCAGATGATTCTCTACTTTGATTGTGGCCATTTGATTCTTATACAGATTATAAATTATTCTTATATCTCAATATTTTAAACCTGATTTTTTTTTTAAATTGTGAACATCTTGGTCCAACTAACATTATCAAAAGCTTTTCCTAAATCAACAAATGCCATAAATGTATCCTTTTTTTTTTAAATCCTAAAGCCAGAATTGCTTCTCTTGTAATGCAGTTTTATACCAATCTAATCTTCACCTACTACTACCATTTCTATTATCCCTTTTATTCTTCTGTATACTATCCTGGTCTGTAATTTTGAAGCATATGATGTTAGACTTGTGGTGTTATAAATCACACATTTGTCAGCTTGTGCTTTCTTCAGAAATGTGAAGATGATACTTTTATTAAAATCAGTTTGTATATTTTGTGTTTTTAATATCAGTTTGGATAATCTTTGAATTCCTTTTTCTCCTACGGATTTCAGAAAATTTGTTGGAATTTCATCAGCTCCATCTGCTATATTTGATGCAAACCTCTGTCAAATTCTGTTCTTAAACACAATCTTTTACGTAATCATAGCTTTTCCCAGCAAATCTGATGCTTGAAGATCTCTTGGGCATGCAGCATAAGTAGCTTTTAATGATTATATATTTTTTCTTGATTTCTCCAAAATTTTGCTTCTTTGCTTTTCAGGTTCTTTTACTGCTTCATTCAGATAATTTTTGTGCCTTCTGCTCTGATACATCAACTCCAAAATTTCTTTTGTGATCCAAGATTTTTGGATGGCTTATTTCCTAAAGCATTACTAGCATTTATTATTTCTCTCTTCAATGCATTCCATTCATCCTCTGCTGAACTCCTATCAGAGTAATGTTTTAGACCCATGTCTACCATCACTGCAAATATCTCTTTCATGTCAGATGGTTCCAATTTGTTCACTTCCATTCTGTTCTGATTATATTGCTTCTTTATGCTCTTGAATTGCAGCCTGTCAGACTGTCATCAGAGTCTATGGCAGCTCATGGGTATGCTTTACAGTCTATAACTTGACTTTGGAATCACTATGTAACCATGATATAATGTAGCTTATAATTATATGTATCTCCTGGACATTTCTAGGTGTATATCCTTTGTGCATGATTCTTAAATAGTGTGTTCAACATGACTAGATTACATTTTTCACAAAATTCTAACAACCTGTTTCCTCACTCATTTCTTTCTCCTAGACCAAAACATCATAAAGTACTCCTCTCTTTACCCAGTATCGCATTCCAGTCACCCATGGTTATTTGATTTTCATACATCATTACTTATTGGATTAATTCTTGAATTTAATCATACATTATCTCTGTTTCTGACACACATCTTCCTCTGACATTTGTAATATAACCTTGATTTCACTAGTAAATTATCAAAATTGGTTAAAAGAACTACGAGCAGAGAGCAAACTAACAGCAAATCATTCTTAATTTTCTGGTAGTGCAGATATCAAAGCCACCATAGAAAGTATAGTTAGATTGAAATAAGATGTCAGCATGTTCTGTATAAGAAGGTTTTTCTTATTCTTTAATAAATTCTGTTACCTTCATTTGCACAGCTGCAGAAATAAATTACAATTAAAACAAGGTACAAATCTTTAGGTCAATAAAATTGAATTAATGAGATATTCCAGATTTAGTGATATCATCAAGCATATGGTGAAAAAGGTGACAATTCAACTCCAATTTTTGACATACAGCAAAGCCTTATTGGTTGTAAGCTGCAGAAAAAATCGAGCCACATAATATAGAAAATTAGATTGTGCAGACAACACAAAGAGGTTTTTGGTAATATTTCATGTTTCAAATTGTGCAGAGTTCAGCTAGTCACAGCAAAGACAGTATATTTTAAAGTAAAGTATGATTTTTAATGTCCACACAGAGCGATTCTCTTAAATATTCGAGCAATATTTAGGCTGCAAATGGAAAAAGAAAATGTAAATATTGGTCAAGAAAATAGTGGTATGATGTCTTAATGCATCAGCAATAAGTTATAAGATTTTGAAGGAATTCTAATCAAAGGAAGTTAGAAAACTAGGAAATGACATTGCCATCACATAGGGAATCAAATTTATCAAAATTTGACATATATTACAGTTCAGTTGCTCTTATATTTTCAGAAATAAACATCATCTAATTTTTTCTAATTATGCACCATTACAGTTTAGTTTTTCCTATGAAATATATACTGAATGAAGCCATTTAATACATTAAAAGTTAGAGAATTTTCTGTATAATGTTTTAAATGAATAATTGGTGCACAGGCTTGAAGACTTTTTGAATTAGAGGAAATTTCATGTTTTGTTACTTCAAGAATTTTTTAGTAAAGAACAGCTACAGTTAAAGGAAAATTTGTAATAACTTAATAACATTTAGACTGGAAGCTACAATATTTAAAATTTTCTATGAAATTGGAGAAGGAATATGGATAGACTTTATGCTCAAAACTGCGAAATTGCACAACAGACCCCATTATCTATAAAAGAGGAATGAGCAGGCATGTAGGAAGGCATTGTTTTGGCAGACTTTGTAGTGAGTGGGCATGTGTGTGTGGAGGAGTTTGCACCATGTGTCCGGCTGGAGTGAGGGAATATGGAAGTATCGTGATACCACGTAATCCTCCATGGTGGCCTATCATCAACACCGGGTAGTAGTGATAGCGTGCCTGCAATGATTTAGAACTTTTCATCTGTTGGGAGTTCATTGGAAGCTGTTTGCAGTGTGTTTCAAGGGTTTAAGTTACAGTCATTTATTTTTTGAATGAAGTCTAATGTCTTATTTTTGCTGGTACCGAATGATGTAAACAATTTTGGGACAATATACAGTTTTAAAATTTCTATAGGAGTCTACAGTGTAATATTATTCATGAACATATCTTTATCTCTTGGGATTATTACAAGTGATTGGTGACTGAGAAGAATAATCTGTTCAGGCACTAGACCAGTTATAGCTTAAACGTATGCTGTTAGCACCAATCGCCAGCAACAGCTATGTTTAAAACGTTCCCATATACACTTGTACTAAAGTTGTTGGAGCAGGCTTTGTTTCCATCCTCATCAAAATAATCCTGTCTCTAAGCTGTTCATAATAACTCACCAATCTCCCTACTGTCTTACTCATTATAAATTCCACACAAGTAACTCTACTGACAGCTTGTGTACTAATTATCCTGTGTTTCCGAGACCAGAAATCCTGCATATCCTACCACTTAATCTCACTAATATCAATGGCATATAACATAAGTCATATAACATCAGAATGGCAGAGTGGTAGTTAGCTTTATTACCTATTTTGATAGCAATCATTAGTTCTTAGCTCATGGGCAATTTCTTTCTGATATGAAATTTAGTATCTTGTTATGCCCCAACCTAGACACAGACAAACTTAATGCTAATCACTGTTTACCTGTTGAAGTATTCTGGCATTTACACTCCTTTTACAACATATTTATGAAACCATTAATCAGTTATCAACAAGAATGATCATAAAGCTAACTACTGTAAACCAAAAGGCAATAATGTCATGATGTGGTTATGGATCCTTTAGTCTATGAGTTTTAAATGAGACAAAACATCAGTGAGTTATGTTATAAACCATTTAATATAAAAAGCCTACCAAACACTTAGTCCAGTTTCCATCTATGCTATGCTGAAGAGAAAATGACATGGTTTTGCGTTTCTAACATAAATCAGACTACTTAAAAGGAAAAATGCACAATGATTCACTATACTTTCAAGGTAACACTCCCTATGTTGGAGACAAAGATTGAAGGCATCTGAGGCAAACTGGAGGCATCGTGTGACCTTACCTGACGTGCTATAATCTCGAGAGTCAGCCAAAGAGTGGAGGAGGTGTCATTATGTCTCTATCATTTTGTATATTCTTGGAGCGATCTTTGAACTATCAAGTTTGGCCACTATTAGATATTTAGCCAGTAAGAATGATGGCATCTTGTGACATCAACTATGATTCTCCCTTCCAGCAACTTATATGGACCTTGGAGAGGCTTAAGCCTGGTGTAGGAATTGAAAGTTTTGTACTACTGATATGAAAATATGGGGCAGCTATTGTTCCATGCTTGCTGTTATCTGAAGCTATGTCTGGTGGTCTTACAGCCGGCCTTGAAGCAATTTGGTATTAACAATGAAAAAGATGAAAATTTAACCACCAATTCTTACTAAAAATTAAGTCCAGTTACATATTCCTTCTCCCTTCATAAGTTTTCTAGTCTACATGCCCCATTTAGACTACAATTCTCAGTCTCTTAGAATGTTTATATCTGTTCTGTTAACTGCTCCCTGAGCAGTTCCCACCCAGAGATTCAGGTTGGGGGACTAGTTTACCTACAGGAAGAATAACTCATTTTATATGTAATTTGAGAGTATGAAATGTCCTCAGGATAATAATTGATTCTTAAGTGCTGTGACTTTGTGTTGCCTTCTGTATCCACATGCCATTGATCATTTCTGATTAAGCTGCATTTAGGGGCCATTTTCAACCACAATGGAAGAAAGTGCCCTGGAATGCTCCCAGCTTTTCCACCCTCCTTTCAAGAGGCAGTTGGCAGACAGTGGGTGACTCCTTCTACCGGGAATCATTCAGTCAGCCAGAGCCTCATCCATGGAAAGCAGGTGCGCCATCTGTAGGAGAGGTTGATATCTGGCTGAACTCTTGTGAAGATTTCATTTAATCAATATGCTGTGAAAATCTCCACTCACATATTAGAAGAGGATAATATAACCTCTCCACACACTTACACCCCTCCAAGTGAATAACAATTGTTATTTAGTTTTGTGATTGAGGCCTTAAATTATTTTATAACATATGTAATAGGTACTAAGCTTATGTTTGTGACTTTTCTTAGGAAACATTTTCATTAATGCAATGCTATTACCTTAGCAGAACATCAATAATGATGCTCTTGATTCACTCAAATTATCTCCTCATCAGTAAAAAATTTCAATACTTAACACAACTACAGTAATCTTAGAGTACAATACCCTTTCTGTATACTTCAATTGAAGTCCATTCTTTGTTCACCTTTAATGCCAAAAATACACTCAAATATTTTATGCTGTTCCTAAAAGTAAAATTTCAACTAACTACAACTCTTTGTCTTAGGATGTTGAAACACTAGGTTTTAAGTTGGGTTTTACCATTGATGCCCAAAATCTACACAATGTATCACTTGGGCAGGGACAAGAAGTGGTTGCTGAACAGGCAATGGACATTGGTGCAAAAAATGGTCACTGGGTCATATTGCAGGTATGCACTAAAGAAGTATTTTTATAACATTGCTAAATATAAATCATTTAAAATGTGACTTTCTGGTTTTGATATATCAGTTTTTTGCCTGATCTATTACCAAATAATGAGATACTGAAGTCTTAATACTTATTTTATAGTTCTGTGATGTAAACATGCTCTGGTGGCAATTTCCATAGTCACCTATGTACCCATCTTATCTTATTATTCTTTTTTATCTTAAATACTTTAAGTATAAAATCCCCTTCACCTCATCATCTACTTTTTCTTGCTGTAATGTTTTAAATATTTCCATTTTTTTTTTTCATAAATTATTTATCACTTCCCTTAGGAAAGTATTACAAATGCTGATTCCTTTATCTACAAAATTAAACTTTCCCACTCCCTTATACCTGAAATTAAATGCAAGCTTTTTCTCAGCGTCATCTTATCCCTTCCATGCACTATTCTTAATTCTCCACAAACATCATCCATGCCTTAACACTAATATATGTGTTGTGCACTTCCAGCACAATCTTTACCATTTTCCTGTCTTCCAATGAATTCTAATCCAGCTCTTTTCAGTTATTGATTGTGTTGAGCAATAAATTCCATACTTTACATCTACTCTAACCCCTGTATTTGACACCAAAGTGTCGGTATCAAACTATACCACCATAGTATTAATGGTTTTGTGAGGTTTTCAATGATGATTGAGCACTTTTATACAGTAATTTCGGGAGAAAAATTTCAAGAAATGTTGTTTTGTTCTTTGATCAGTTTGTGATACAGACTCTATGGGGGGAAAAAAACCTGGCAATTTGCACAATTTGATATCATCATCTTCTGAGGAAACTGAAGCACTTCCATTTGCACCTTTCAACATATGATCTCCTTTGGCAAATATTCAATTCAGTGTCATCTCTAATTAATTTCCTTAAGTCAATGCCAGGAACAAATTACTCCACCTGCTGATGATTCACATTGGCAGGGTAGTTTGTCAATCTTCCCATATATATCAGTAAAACACTACTGAACAATCCCGAGGCAGGTAATACATTTTCCTTTCCTGGGATTGCTTGATCTACTCGGCCATACATTATTAAATTCAGTACCAGCTATACATTTCCTAAATTCAGGTCCCGAAACATATTGTTAAAGTTTTAGTTAACAGGATTGCAATAATGAGAGGCAACTAAGAGATTCAGTGCTTCATTTTATTCTCAGTGATTAGCATAAAAAATAAGGATATTTATTTATATATCAGTTGCCATAATTTCTTCCAATAATATTATACACATCATAAGGTGCGTGGGCCAAGCAGTGAATGGCCATGTTCGAGGACCTAAAATGTTTAGCACTACAAAACTACAGAAACAAGCACAATGAGATTATTTAAAAAAATTGTCTATGATGATTTGAATGAAACTGACTTCCGAGGCAGGAACATTTCTTTTAAACAAGTCGAACCTACAAATTGCATATGCATAAAGTATAACATTGATTCTTACCTATTTGCGTCAGGGAATAACATCCTTAAGGAAAACTCATAACTGAGTACTTCTTAAGAAATTGCCCCTGTAATTGAGAATTATTTAGCAGAGGTAACACTGAAAGGAACATAATCTGGCTTCAACAGCATCAAACTCGCATCATCTGGTGATGTTTCGGCATTTTTTTATTTTTTTTTTACCTATGTCTTTGCGCCTTGTAAACATTGAGGGAATTCGAGGCAGGATGGGACTGGGGACAAGGAACTTGAAGGAAGCATCCCGGCATTCACCTGGAAACTATGGAAAACCCAAATCTGGATGCCCGGACGGGGATTCGAACCAGCATCCTCCCAAATGAGAGGGTAGAGCATTACCACTCACTCACCCATCATGCATGGTGACATTTTGGAAGCTAGTTTTTTAAAAAAAAAACTGCCCAGTTGTTTGGAAAGTAAAAATTTTACAGTAGAACTAACTTAACCTGTTGTTGATATCTTTCTAATTTAAGCCATGTTGAACATTAAATTATTCATGGCCTCTGCTGCAATGCCAATGGCAGTTGTCACTCTGACCCAGGCTAAATTTCAGTTCAAACAAAGTTTCCATTAACATCGCTGTCTGAAAATTAAAGGTTTTATTTTCATATCTGTGGGTAAAGAATTTAATGAAAACATCTACATTGAATATAAATAAAAAAGTAAATAATAGTTAACACATTAATTTAAATATAATACACAATTTTAGTTCAGTTTTTGGCAAATCTTTTCTTCAAATTTACTAATAATAACAAGAAATATAGTGGAAACTTCTACATAGAGTATAAATACCTTGTAAGACTGTCGAAAATAACAAACTGAACACAATGTTTTAGCAATTTATATTTTTACAATTGCTTAAGTAAATACAGTTGTTATAAACTAACACTCATAATCTTAAATATGATGAAATTTGTTAGTTCACTGTAGTTTTTAGTTTGCAACAACAATGTTATCTCTGAACAGAGCGAATAAGAGTATAAATAAACATAAAACAACTAATAATTAATATATTAATTTGAATGGATTTTTAAGTGTTTTAGCAATTTACTTCTTCACGGATACTTATTTAAATAGAAATGTCATTAAATAACGAGCGTAATTTTAATTTTTAGTAATCTCTGGCTATTTTGATCCACCAATGAAGGCCAGAAATGAGACAACAGCATTGTGAACAAGGATAAATGTTGGTAAAGTTTATTCTCTTACTATTATTGATGATATATTTCATTTCTATTTCTATAAATCAAGTTTCAGTATTTGAAATATAAATTACAGGCTTAAGATAGTAAAACCTAGATTTGCTGTTGTCCCAATTAGATATTGTTTTGCACCTAAGACACTCAGAGTGCAATGATGTTCTTATGTAATAACTTTGCTCTGTCATAAGTTTTAACATCTTTATTAACAGAAAATCATTTATATATTTAATTTTACATGTCATAAATTTTCTGAGGCAAAACTGTTGTTTAGCTGTGTTTACTGTTTTTTTAATAATAATAATAGTAAATGAAGGTTTACTTTGAGTGATAATTTACCCGTAGAAATATAAACGTAACTATAATTCACTTATTTACATTCAGAACATCCATCTCGTGAAGAAATGGCTACCAGCATTAGAAAAGAAACTTGAATTTTATTCAGTGGGATCTAATTCAGATTTCAGAGTGTTTATGAGTGCTGAGCCAGCTGCATCTGCTGCAGCTCATATTATTCCACAGGTAAGAACTAGCTCTACTTTTAGAAAGGTGCATTTTCACATATATACTGGTCATTGATGTTTCAACTAATGGAATGGTTACGGGTTGAATGAATTACTTTTTTTGAGAATGGTCATGTTTATTTCTACTTTACTACCTATCAAATGTTTCTAACTTTTTTGTGTCACTAATATCCAGTTTTCTTTACTGTAATACAACAAAGGTTATATATATAAATTATGCAAGCAGTCATTTCAGGAAAGTTAAAGGCATGAAAATAGAAAATTAAGGGCGACTTCTGAACTTTTGATAATGAGTAAGTTGAAGAACCTGTCTCTAAAGACCTCACTGTTAAGAGACATTAAGCAGTTAAAAAAAGAAAAAAAAGTTGAGGAACTCATAATAGCAAGGCTACCACGTGGTAACTATTGGTGTCTCCAGTCATAACAATCTGCTATCTTTATCATCATCTGTTGCCATGTTATTAGTTCTACAAAAAACATTGATGTAATTTTGTTAGTTTATTTTGTGTTACTGCATTCTTCCTGTCTCATTTTGAAGTGACTTCTAATAGTTATCAGTGTGTTCTTTTGATATCAACTTTTGTTCATTATTTTTTATTTAGATTCTTAAACAACAAAATTTGTCACAATTTTATGAAAAATTATCGTGCCTCCCAGCAGAGGAGCACGTCAATCTTCGCCAGAAGATAAAGTCAGAGAGCAGCTCTGAAACGTCGCATCTGATTGGCATGCTTCCCCCTTTAAGAAGCCGATAGCTTTTTATACAGCTTCATCATGAAGCCTTCATTGTTTCTTTATTTGTCCTTATTGCAAAATTGAGCAGTGTGGTGACTCAGTGATTAAGGCATTTGACTGGAGGTCGAAAGGTCCCCAGTTCAAATCCCTGTATGGGCAGAGATTTTTATAGGCCCTTGAACCTGATGATCACCTCTAGCATATCTTGCTGTGTAATGTGAAATATGCCAGAACAATTCCATGATTCAAATTCCAGGTTAAACTGTAGGTCCCCTGTACCTGGCAGGATTGCTGGGTTAGGTTAAGGCGACTACCACAGAGATGCAATGATTAACCAATAGAAACCCTGTCACCAGAACATTATGACCACACGAAATTATTATTATTATTATTATATGGCAATCTTAGTCTTAAATTTTGTTGTTTCCATGATTTCAGCACCTCACTATAAATTTATGTTTAATCAGCTTAAATTTAGTCTAAACTCCTGTCTCAATATTTCATGCAGACAATGTAGAAATGTATACATCTATTTTCTCTTTACCATTGGTGAACTTTAGATCACTTATTCCTCCCTCAAAAATAATTTACAACACATTTTTCTTTCATTTTCTTTATTAATACATAGCTGGCACATTGGATATCAATGACGATTCACTATGGATTTGACTTCGCATCATATTCTTTAAGGTTATATGCTTAAATTGTTACATAATTTTTCTTCTATCGCTTTTTTAAGGATCAGCTTCTATAACTCTTTGAACATATGTTCAATTTTACAATATCAAAACCAAAAACTACCAAATACATTCAAAGCTCCTTAAATGCAGTTACACTATTCGCATTTTCACTATTCACATTTTCACTATTCGCAGATAAAATAATTGTGACAACTTTTGTACAAACGGCTAAAATTTTGATTACTCGTGGATCCAAAACTAACGTTATTGTAATATTAGCAATTGAATGTCTATTCATGTACTAGCTATCAGAAAGGAATGCCATAACTTTTAACTTATTGGCACCTCAATGTTTTTGAAACATTTATTCTTTGATGAAAAGAGCTAAACAATAGGCGACTCTCTGTATTTCAGTAAATCCCACACAACAGTTTGTGTTGCTCTTTTGACTTTGTCACATGCCATGCCTGGATTTCTTGTAATATCGGCAGAGGTGAGGCAATGTTGCGGTAACTATGACATTAGTGGGTCACATCGGCAGTAATTGCACATATTAAGGAGGCCGCCGGGTATTCAGGGGTCAAACTTGGTCAGTCAAATGTGGTGAGTGGAACGTGGTCAGCGGACGATGCAAAGAAGTTATCGCCGGTTTGGGTGGGCTTGGCTGGGCCTGACCACCGGACTATAATTTA